>JASAMX010033345.1:0-28369 GCA_030248175.1 Microlaimidae sp. YZB2_3
ATTGTACATGTGCAAAAAAAGAAAACTCTTTCCCTTTAAGCATAGAAAAATGGCAGTCAGTTGACAAAACAGGTTTTTTTTCTTTTTGCATGGAGAGCAAATTAAGACTTTTTGCTTTTTTGTCGTCCGAGCAAAAAAAATCGTTTTCATAACGACATCAAAACACAAAAAAAACACACAAATATTTCATTTTTTATCAAATTGTTTAGCAGCAAGATAACTGATAAAAATACATGAAAAAAATATTTTTTTTCTAGCAGTTTCCTAGCTCATAATAAATATATTTTACTTCTGAAATACAAAACTCAATACCCTGATAGGAAGGTTTATAAACTAAGCAACGCATAAATATTAGGTTCAAAGGCTAACTTGTTTAAAAATAAAAATTAAAGAAAAAAAAACAAACAAAAACATACAACATAGAAGGACATAATATAAAATGAACTTGTAGCACAAGAGGCAAGAAAGTTTCTATGGCAGGGATAAGAGGGCAGCTAATAATGTTTTTTATTAGGACCCGTTTTTAGCCGGGTTAAGAACAAAAAAGCGAAAATAACGCTCCGCGCGAAAAATTCAATCTTTTTTAGATAGTTTCTAAAAGTTTTACGGGAAATGTACCGTTTCAAAAAATTGACACGAAATTGTCTACCATTAAAAGAATGTGAGAAAATTATACTGTACAACGACACGATGAGTAGAAGTAGGTTTCATAGTACAACCCATTGATCTTGAAATTATGCATTTTTCGGTCTAGCAAAATTGTTAATTAATTGTCAATTCAATAACTATTATCAAAATACAAAAGAAATGATTATATAGTATCTATCCACCTCTGGGATTCGTGTTTACCTTTTTTATAACGTACTACTGCATCTCATGCATAGTAGCCAGAGGCCCAATAAGTCTAAGCCGAATAAATTTTTTGCAAAATATCTGCAAAAAAATATAATTTGAAGTACGCTTTATTTTTTGCTTCAAATTAATAATCAGATCTAACATATTATTTTTGATCTAATCTGATCTAACCTTACGTATTACGGTAATTTTACATAATTTGGAGCTTCCTTTTCAATCGATGACCATTTTTGTTTTCTTTTCACTTTTTACAGGGGGCCCCACGGAGGAGGGACTCGCCGAACATGGTTTTTTTTAAACCGAAACCGCCATACCTCCGCAAAAAAGTTTACGCACTGCTGGGAATGTGATTTTTTAAAAACAGAGCTCGGCCACAACGAAGCCGAGCCGAGCTGAGCGTACTACGTTCATTTTACGTTCAGTAAAACTACAAGAGCGCAAAAAACCGAAGCGGCCGGTTTTGCATCATCGGCGTCCTCGCCACTTTTCACTGTTTTTCCAATTGACCCCGAAGTTGCGTAAAGGAATAATCATAAGCTGAAATTTTGCTCTAAAAATGTTTGCAAACTGTCAAGTTACTTTATTTTTTTTTTTTTTTTTTTTTGGGAAACCGGGCAAAAACTGCTGAACGTACTATCTCACCTAAGTAAACTTCTAGTATAACGATAATTACAGTGCGTGTTGAATGACTACTATGCAAAATTATTCTCCCCTACCGTGATTCCAAAAAAAAAAAATTCCCTTGCGGGACGCCACGTTTTAGACGCGACGGCGAGATCGCGTTCTGGCTATGGAAAGTGTATAAACAAAAGCTGCGGGCAGCTATGGTGCGCAACAATTTGTTGTCAACGAGCCAATGCATACACAAAATGTTCGCGCCAGCGATTTTTTCATTTTGTAAATTGCAAACAGCACCTCATTAATTATAGAATAAAATCATATTTTCAAGCGACGCCCAATAATAAATCCACTGTAAAAAAATTCACCAAATAAATTTTCATCATATAAATACATACACGACTCAGTTTGGAAGACAAAATAATTGTCTGCTAACTATTTTTAATTTTTGGGCTAACTGAGTTCCCAAAATAAAAAATACACAGAAGTGAAAGTTTAGGGGATCCATAAGCATTGTTATCAGTAAAAAGTAATAAAATTAGGTTGAAACAAATTTGGATTATATATTATTCAATAAACTTGTTAATAAAAAATCATTTATTGGAGAAAATAGGTCTGCATGTGCAATACACGTAAAATGTATATGTGAAAAATGTGTGCCAAATACCTAAGACAAAATTGTTTATAATACACTTCTTCGGAAATGTTTTCTAAGAATTTAATTTGTTAAAATTGTGTTCGATTTTGCATAGGCTGAATGCTAAAGTATGAAAGTGTGGTTGGAATCCTCATAGCAGAACATCAATTTAATTAAAAAATATAGTCAGATCAAAAAGCGTTGAAAGTTTTTGTAATTGGCTCATTTTAAATATAATTTCAAAATTTATTGACTGATTCTCCCTTTTTAATAAAGTTCTATGCATAAGAGTAAGAAATTTTTACTGTGTGTTAAACAGTTGTTCAAATTATGCGGGATTATTCGATGTGTTTTTTATCATGTAAAAAAATCAGGAAATGAGTTGTGAATAATCCACAATTTGTCGAATAATTATGTGATATTTTTATGTATACTGTATATTATTCTACATGAGAACGCAATTGCAAACAAAAAAACATCATCACAGAGTTATACGTGTGCAGTTTTTTTGTTTGCAAGAATTGCGGTTCTCATGTAGAATAATCTACAGTATACGTAGAAAAATTGTCACGTAGATTATTCAACAAATTGTGGATTATTCCACAACTCGTTGTGGATTTTTTTACATGATAAAAAATTTACACGGTGGAATAATCCACCTATAATTTGAACAACTGTTTAACACACAGTCGGACATTCTCTACTCTTATGCATTCTTGGTGGAGCTTATTAAAAAGGGGATGCGTCAATAGACATTGAATTTTTGAAATTTATATTTAAAATGGGCCAAATTACAAACTTTAAACACTCTTTGAATTAAAGTTTTTTGTATTTTTTTAATTAAATTGATGTTCTGCTTTGTATGAGGATTCCATACCAACCACACTTTCATACTTTAGCGTTAGTCTATGCAAAATCGACGCGTAAAAATTTAACAAATTTGATTTATTTAGAAAACATTTCCGAAGAAGTGTATTATAAACAATTTTTTCTTAGGTATTTGGCACACATTTTACATATCATTTTACGTGTATTGCACATGCAGGATTTGTCCAATAAATGATTTTTTATTAACAAGTTTATTGAATCCACGTCTAATCAAATTTGTGAGGGTACATATTTTTATTACTTTTTTACTGATAACCGATGCCGTCCCAAAGTGCTAAATCGATCCCTTAAGAATTTTTGCACTGTGTGCTATTTTTTATTTGGGAACTCAGTTAGCCCAAAAATTAAAATAGTTAGCAGACAATTTTTCTTGTCTTCCAAACTGAGTCGTGTATGTATTTATATGATGAAAATTTCTTGGTCGAATCTTTTTACAGTGGATTTATTATTGGCGTCGCTTGAAAATATGATTTTATTCTATAATTAATGAGGTGCTGTTTGCAATTTAAAATGAATCGCTGGCGCGAACATTTTGTATGCATTGTGACTCATTCTGCCATAGTAGCGACGAATTGTTGCGCACCATCAGCTGCCCGCAGCTGTTATACACTTAGTAGCCAGACGCCGAATACACTCCGCGTCTAAAACGCTAACAATCGCAAGGGATTATTTTTCAAACGGTCAAGTTGAATCGACCAGTCACGTAAGAAATAATTTGCATAAGTATGGTTGACACGCAGCTGATTTGTCGTTCTGTACAATGTTTACTTAAGTAATAGTACGTTCAGCAGTTTTTGCCCGGTTTTCCCAAAAAAAAAAAAATAAAGTGATTTGACAGTTGCGAACGCATTTTTCAACCAAACCGTATGCAAATTATTCCTTACGCGACTTCGGTCAATTGAAACGGTGAAAATCGGGCGTACGCCAATAGATAAAACCAGCCACTTCGCGTTTCGCCGTTCTTGTAGGGTTTACTGAACGAAAAATGAACGTAGTACGCTTCACTCAGCGCTTCAGTTTCGTTCAGGAGTTCCCGAGTTCTGTTTAAAAAATAGCCGTCCAGCAGTGCGTAGACTTTGGGAAGTATGGCGGTTCGGTTTAAAAAAACCATGTTCAGCAAGTCCATGTCGTAGTGAGCCCCCTGTAAAAATAAAAGGACAAAAATGGTCATGCAAATTAAAAGGAACTTTGCAAATTATGTAAAATTACCGTAATACGTAAGGTTCATCGATTAATACGAAAATAAAATGTTAATCTAATTATTAACATTGAAGGAAGCGAAAAAATAAAGCGTATTACTTCAAATTATATTTTTTTGCAGATTGTTTGCAAAAAACTTATTCGCTTTAGACTTATTGGCCCTATTAAGCCTATAAGATAAGATGCGGGGTTAATAAACTTTTCCCTCTACATTTTTATCAGAGAGAGAGGTCGAATTTGTACCAAAAAAAATGCAGAGGTGGATAGATACTATATAATGCATTTTTATTTTGTATTTTTGATAAGAATAAGACTTATTGAATTGACAAAATTATTAATTTGAGCGATTTATTTCTAATAATATTTAACCGAATAATAAATTTGGTGGATGGGTTGTACTATGAAACTACTTACTATTCATAGCTGTGGTTGTACAGAGTATAGATTTTATAACATCTTTAATGGTAGACAGGATTTCATGTCAATTTTTTGAAAGTGGGGTTGTACGAAAAATTCCCGTAAAACTTTTAAAAACTATATTAAAAAGGGGTAAAATTTTTCGCGCGAAGACATTATTTTCGCTTTTATTTGTACGGTTTTTAACCCGGTAAGGACGGGGTGCCCTAATTGGGAAAAACGGTTATTAGCTGCCTTCTACCTGCCTCCATCAAAAACTTTACTGCCTCTTGTCTTACAAGTTCTAATTTTATGCTATGTCTTCTATGTTGTATGTTTTTGTTTGTTTTTTTTCTTTAATTTTTATTTTAAAGCGGTAAGCCTTTGAACCTTAATATTTGTATGCGTTCTTTAGTTTATAAACCTTTGTATGCGGTATTGAGTTTTGTTAGGAAGTAAAATATATTTATTATGAGCTAGGAAATATTAAAAAAAAAATATTTTTTTTTCATGTATTTTTATCAGTTATCTTGTATTAAACAATTTGATAAAAAATGAAATATTTGTGTGTGTTTTTTTTGTGTTTTGATGTCGTTATGAAACAATTTTTTTGCTCAAACAACAAAAAACAAAGAAAAAAGTCTTAATTTATGCTCCATCAAAAAGAAAAAAAACCTGTTTTGTCAACTGACTGCATTTTCTATGCTTAAAGGGAGGGGTTTTTTTCTTTTTTTTTGCACATGTTTTCTCTGTTTTTTCACATGAATATGAGTCATGATTTTCTCCTTTTCACCGCTTCATATTGTATAACAAGTGTATAACATGTATAACAAGTGCCTAAAGACTTTTTACTAAAAATATATTGTTTTGAAATTAAAAAAAGATGAGAAGCCTTTGCAACAATTGTCCATTTTTTTATAAAATCAAATCTCTAATTTTTAAAATTATGTAAAATATATTTGAAACTTCATTTTATGTGACGCTTAAAACTTTTTTTGTAAACATTGTACTTTGTTTGTTACATGTGTGACTTGTACAATACACCATTCTATTCTATTCTATTCTACCTGTCTCCACCCCTGCCTTCTACCTGACTCCGAGGTAGTTTTAGCTGCCTCTTACTTGCCTCCCAACCTGTATATGCTTCAGCATAAGAGGCAGGGTCACCTGCCTCCTACCTGCCTCCGAGGCAGTTTTACCTGCCTCCACCCTGCCTTCTACCTGCCTCCTACCTGCCTCCACTCTACCTCCATACTGCGTCCGAGGCAGTTTTACCTGCCTCCAACCTGCCTCCAGTTTTCCGGAGGCAGGTTCAAGAGCCGTGCTTACCGGGTTAAGCCACACTTAAATGTTCTACGTGTTAAAATGTATAACATAAAAAATCGCGCTAAAGCGCAAAATTTTTTTTCACCAATTGTCGTTGATATTTACTAGCCCTGAAAAATGCTCTAAGAATAGAGCAGGAAAAAGGAGCGATTTCTCTCCGGGCGTGTGTTTAGACAGAAAAAATTGTGGACTAGTCTGAGATGGACATTATTTGGACCATAAGAAATTTGTGTTAGAATTGACCAGCTGCTCACTGAATAAAAATTTCTACCATATGATAATAATTTATTTATACGTTGAACTAAACACAAAGCACTGTTTCATTTTTAAATCTGATAAAATGACAATTGAAAAAATTATACTCACAGCAGTTTTTGACAAGTGCGAAATGCCACTTTTTAAATTAGAAAGTTATATATGTATGTATAAGAAACAACTATAAATTTAAAAAAGTGGCGATTTCGCGCTTGTCAAAGATTGCTCTGAGTACAATTTTTTTAATTGTCATTTCATCAGATTAAAAAAATGCAACAATGCCGTGTGTTTAGTTCAACGTATAAATAAATTATTATCATATGGTAGAAATTTTTATTCAGTGGGCAGCTCGCCAAATCAAATACAAATTTGTTATGGTGCAAATAATGTCCATTCATGACTAGTCCACATCTTTTTTCTGTCTAAACACACGCCTAGGGAGAAATCACCCCTTTTTCCTGCTCTATTCTTAGAGCATTTTTTAGAGCTAGTCTACCACTTTTTTTAATCAAATTAAAGAAATAACCTTATATAGTATAGTATTAGCTGCTCCTTGACAAAATGTTTATATTCAATCCGTTGCCGAAATATAATGTTTTAACAGTCTTAATATTATAAATAAAAAATGTATTTTTCGTGAACATTACAATGTGAAAAACTTTAATAATATAAATTTCTAGTAGTGCTCAATTATTAACATGAATTTAAAATTATGTTGTCAACAATTTAAATTTTAAATTTGGATACTGAAAATGTGGTTCCTAAAATATTATTGCGCGATTTTCTACCCTTTCCAAAGAGCTCATGTTTATTTCTGATAAATCAGTAACAACAAAGGAATATAGCTTTTAAGATATAAGCGTTTAAAAAAATCTACTAATTATAAGGAGAATAGGAACATGAATTACAAAATTTATCCAAGTTCTCTAATTATAGTTGGCGCGGTGCCATGGAGCTTAATCGCCGCGTGGCGCTCCCATGCCGCCGATAATTCAATTATATTTTTTGAAAAAAAAGAAGAAATTGAAAATTTATTAAAAAATTACGTACGTTCTTTAATTATAGTGGGAGCGGTGGGGTGGGCTAAATCGCCGTACCAGCAAGGATTGCATCTATATTTTTGAAATAAAAATAATAATAATGAGAAGAAGAAGATAATCATGAATTACAAAACTTACCCAGTTCTTTAATTATAGTTGGCGCAGTGTCGTGGGGCGACATTGCTGTGTGGCGCTCCCGCACCACTAATGATTGCAATTTTTTTAAAAATAAAGAATCAGCAGAAGAAGAAGATAAACATGAATTCTAAATTTTGTTTTATCCACGTTTTCTGATTACAGTTGGTGCGGTGCCTCGGGGTTAAATCGCGACATGAACGAAGGAATATTGATTTTAAGATATGAAGGTTACAATAATAGTAATAAAAATAAGTAGAAGAAGATGGACATGAATTACAAAATTTCCCAACTAATTATAGTTAGTTAATTATAGTTGGCGCGGTGCTGTGGGGCTAAGCTGCCGCGTAGCTTTGCGCGCCACCAATAATTGCAATTATTTCTTTAAAATAAAACTTTAAACTAATTTTTGATAAATAAATCAAGAATTAAAAAAAATATTCTATTATTTTTGCTGTTTTCCACAGGGTTGAAATAGATGGCGCTGTGCGGTTTCCGCCACCAATAGCAACCAAGCACAGCCGTCTGCTTTTTTTGTGCAGTTTTTATGAGAAGCTGTCCGCTGTCTGCTCTGTACAATCCTTATTGTTGCCAAAAGTCTGTTATTGTTCGGTTAGAAGTTTTTATTTTGCTATTTTTCAATTTATTATTTTGATCAATAAATCGATAACAAGGACCTAATTGAAAAAAGTAGCTCCTAAGAAAGTTGCGCAATTCCTTCTTTTTTCCAATGAGCCCATGTTTATTTTTGATCAATCAGTAACAAAGGAAGAATGTCGATTTTAAAAATTGAGCGTTAGAATAATAATAATAAGAAGAAGAAGAACGAGATGAACATGAATCTCAAAATTTACCCATATTCTCTTATTATGGTTGGCGCGGCGCAGAGGGGCTAAAGTCTGGTTCATACTTATTACAAAACGTCCTTTGGACAGACACAATTTTTTCTTTGGACGAAGTATGAAGGCTACTTAGAATTTGTCCTTTGGACAAAGTCCAAGGGACGAAATCCAAAGGGAAAAGTCCAAAGGACAAAAAGTATGAACACGTTGTCCTTTGGATTTCGTCCTTTGAACTTTGTCCAAAGGACGTTTTTACGCTGTATTTGTCCTTTGGACAAAGTCCAAAGGACTTTTGTCCTTTGGACTTTGTCCAAAGAACATTTCGTCATAAGTATGAACCAGTCTTAAATCGCCCCGTTGCGCTCCCGCCCCACCCATGATTAAAAACATCACTTAAAAGTTGTCAGAAGTTATATAAGTGTCGAGCGCTGAGTGGAGCTAAGCGAAGTGCCAAAAAAATTTCTTTTCTATGAACCTCCAAATTTTAATTTTTAAAAAGGGGAGGTTACCAGTCAAAAGGGGTAGGTTGCCATCCAAAAGGAGGGAGGTTGCCACCACTACAATCCCTTTGCTACACCCTTGATTATACAAAACACGCAAAAAATAATAGTTTGCAGTTATTTAAATTTTGATGAAAGCTGATGAAAAATAATAATGATATGGATAAGCTAATAAAAAATAAAACAATAATACAATAATAATATTTTTATTAAAGTGATACATTGTTTTAGTGTGTTTTTAATAGGTAATGAGGTTTTTTTTATCGCAATGACAAATTTTTTTACAAACGTGACGTCTAGAAATCTAAGAAGAAAAAAGACAATAATAAGCTTGAACCTGTAATCTCTAGCCCCGTTAGCCCACAGACTAACGCGTTTCTATCATTATCCCCCAATGACTTTACATTATAAATCATATCCTTTAAGGACGTCTGAAACATCACGACAATGTGAGTTTTCTTTATTGCCACATGCTTAGGATCTTTTTATTTAACACATACCTTTGGTGTAAATTTTTTCACAGTTTCTATTCCTGATTTTGTAAGGTACTTTCCAACTTTTTCATAGATCTTAAGCGACGGTTCAACACACAGTCGAATAGTTCCCGCCATAGCTGTATAATCAAAATAATAAAGGAAAAATATGTACTTTCATATATTAACTACCTTAACAAGAACGCACCCTAATTAGGGCGCTCCTTAGTTGTGACCCTAACTGGCTTTAACTAGGGTGGTATAGCCCTAATAAAGGCCCTCAGAAAATAAGTAGTCACTTCATAAATCCCTTCACTTTAAATTACTTCATAAATTATTAGTTCTTATTAAAAATAAATTCTTAGCTTTAGTACAATATTCATAAAATCACGATAATTTTCTATTACAATTTAAATAGCCACAATTTTTGTACAAAAATGTAACGAAAGAGTTTTTTTCTTGGAAATTGATTTTTTTCTGAAGGCCCTAATATAAAGGTGCGCCTTTATTAGGACTATTAGTGCCCTAATTAAGACTATATGTAGTTAATTAAGACACTTAAAGGCTTTACTTAGGACGCGCCCTAGTGAGGGTAGTAAATTTGTTTTAGGTATTATACCCGTATTTTCTTCTTATTTTCATTTCGGTTGTGTGTTTAATACTACGCTTTAGTGATACTTTTAATAGTTCTTTACTTTGTAGAAGAGCGGTCCAAAGGTGCTACCTAGCCTTAGCTTTATAGCGCTTCAAAAATTGAGAGGGTCTTGGTGTTTTGTCTATGCCGTCAGTTTCTCGGTTGTGTTTGTGCGCGCGTGCGTGTGTGTGTCTTTGGATTGCGTGTACCTGCATGTTGGCATGTTGGCGTGTGCGTGCGGGCGTGTGTGTGTGTGTGTGTGTGTGTGTGTGTGTGTGTGTGTGTGTGTGTGTGTGTGTGTGTGTGTGTGTGTGTGTGTGTGTGTGTGTGTGTGTGTGTATGTGTGTGTGTGTGTGTGTGTGTGTGTGTGTGTGTATTTATGTGTTTGTTTATGTGTGTGTGTGTGTGTGTGTGTGTGTGTGTGTGTGTGTGTGTGTGTGTGTGTGTGTGTGTGTATGTGTATGTGTATGTGTATGTGTATGTGTATGTGTATGTGTATGTGTATGTGTATGTGTATGTGTATGTGTATGTGTATGTGTATGTGTATGTGTATGTGTATGTGTATGTGTATGTGTATGTGTATGTGTATGTGTATGTGTATGTGTATGTGTATTTGTCTTTTTATTATTATTATTTATTTATGTTATGTGTATGTGTATGTGTATGGTGTATGTGTTGTGTGTTTGTGTGTGTGTGTGTGTGTGTGTGTGTGTGTGTGTGTGTGTTGTGTGTGTGTGTGTGTGTGTGTGTGTGTGTGTGTGTGTGTGTGTGTGTGTGTGTGTGTGTGTGTGTGTGTGTGTGTGTGTGTGTGTGTGTGTGTGTGTGTGTGTGTGTGTGTGTGTGTGTGTGTGTGTGTGTGTGTGTGTGTGTGTGTGCGTGTGTGTGTGTGTGTATGCGTGTTGGCCCATATGTTTGTGTTCTTCTGTGAACTTCTCTTGTTTTGCAAACAGATGGAATGTAATTTTAAAATGATTATACAGAACGTACACTTCCGACCAAATGTTTTTGCCTCTTTTTTTTGTAGGTTTTTATAATTCTACATTTTTGTTTTTTAAAGCTAAAGTGAGAAACCGCTGCTTAATATCTAATTACCACTGTTTTTTTTAGGCTTCACGAGAAACGCAGTCGAGCTTAAGGTTTGATTTTTGATTAAATTATTTATTAATATTGTTTTTGAGTTGCTATGACAGAAACTAATCCAACTAATTTACAATAAATATTGATGTAAGCCATTTTCTAGGTACATAGTAGGCGTAAGGTATTGCTATACCGTAATCCTCTAGATCCATGTGAAATAAATGTTCTAAATTATTAAGTACCAGTCCATCGGAGTCCATGACAATAACCCTTCAGAAGGAATTATTTAAAAATAATAAAATCATACACCAGTCGTTATTACCACGACATAAAAAGTAACAATCTGTATAAAATCAAAGTGACTGTGAAAACTTTATAGTATTGGTTTTTTAGACAATAAAGAGTCACAGTTACGAGTATTTTATAAAGATTTGCAAGGACGCACTGGAAATGATGAGATCTTAAAAATCTTGGGGTAAGAAAAAACAGCACTAGTGTATATGTACATATATTATATTGATTAAAAATTTTGCATTGGTCGATTTGAAAAAAAAACAACAAATAACCCACATTAAAGTTGAAGTTTTGTCAGCAGTGATATTTTTAGAGCAGAAGCGGGCCGGCTATGGGTATTCCATATGACCGCCTAATACTCTAAATATACCAATTAAAATACAGTTCAAACTTAATCAATAACGAAAATTTTAAAAAAATGGAATCATTTTTGGGAAAATAATTTGGAGGCTTTTAGAAAGTAATTTAAAACAAAAAAATTTTACGATAATCTTAGAAAAAATTTACACAAGTTAAATTAAAGTCTAAAAAGCTTTATATTCTTTAAAAAAAGGCGGAATTTCTTTTGTTTTATAGCCACTTTATTTCGTGACTGCGAGAAGACGGTAAATTAGTATGACAAACTGTCTCGCGCAGTAAAATTGGCACGTTACGTTGCGGAATACTCGTTTTCAGCAAAATTCCCAAAAAATCAAGTAGACTGGGCGTATAGCCTGATATTTAATGGTAGGAATAGTCTTAATAATATACTAGCATATTAATACTTAATATCACTAGAGCTTATCAAAGAATTCACACATCATCCAATGTTACCCGCAACTCTGAGCTCCAAAGCAAAACTTTGTATTTCGGAGTTCCGCCCTATTTTTGTTTTAATGTCACAAATAACTAGATGGTAATGTCATAGATTATTTTGTCAATTTTTTTTGCAAACTAAATTCTTTTCAAAACAAATAAAAACGATAAAAATAATTTAATAAAAAACAGAATATAACCTTAAACATATTTTTAGATTAAATAAATTTTAACTTCCTCATTTTAGGAGCAGAGCTCCACAGATACACTTCGTTTTTAACCGAAGCTCCGGAGCAAAATATTGGAGGGTAGGATAATCAATAATCTGTATCTAAAACTTTTAAATAATTCCTTTTGTATTCGATGAGACGAAAAGACTCAAATCTCACATAAGAATTTTTATAGTATTTCCAGTGAGTGAGTTCGTGTTTCGGCGTTGGTACCCATCTGATTTTAACCCGCGGATTATTGAAACATGCCCGTTGATTTTTGCACCTCGGAAAAGCGCCCAGTGACACATCGTGTGTTATTAATACAACAATGTCAACAGCAGAAGTAAAATAATGAGATTTATGGGACAAGTTACTTGGAGTTTTTTTTTTACCATTACAATATTTGTGGCCTTTGTTAGACTGTAAGTATTTGGTTAATTGAATATAAACGTTAACGTACTAAACAATTTGAAATATTTGAAATTGAACAATTTAAAATATTAAGAGCAAATTTAAATAATCTGGCCAAAAAGCTGAAGAAAAGTTAACTCACTATAATTTTGGTTTTAAAAAATGAGAAAATAAAAATTGGTAAAACCAAACAGTAATATTTTACTTTTGCTCTGTGGATTGTTGCTGAACAAATTCAAAATTCTCCAAACATTAACCATGGCAAAACAAAAATACTCGTTGTTTGTTGCGTAAAATACATATGCGAATTCTGCATAGTAAAGCTTCGGTCCATTTTTAAAAGTTCCTTGATCAGGCTCTTTGGTGGAATGTCTGCGGTCTCTTTGCATGGACTGTTCCTCATAGTGGCGATTTTTTCAGGAAGTGGATTCATTTTCAAACAATGTGGACAAACACGTTAAATATTGTTCTTATCGACATGTAACTCATTCCGTTGTATTGCTGTTAGTTTTTAAATCACATGGTTTTTCCGTCAATTTAGAACGAGCCTTAAATTACCCTAAACATTGGCAATATTATGTTGCGGTGTGACTTAGACATCGCGGCGCCGTAAAATTAAACAGTTAAAAAAAAATGTCGTGTAAATCATTTAAGATCTTCCTTCCTTAGGATTCAACTTGAAGACATTATCTTTGTATCATTGGACTATATATATATATATTCCGACGTTTGTAAATTTTCATTGGCGTAAACGGGTTATGAGGACGTGTTTTGGAAAACTGGATTTAAATAATATTTTGATAATTAATTTATGTGTGTGTAGGTCCACACTTAATGAAAATGTTCCATCCCTCATTAAAAATGCCAGCTACAAAGGAATAGTCTATAGACTAGTTCGGAATAAGGGTTTTTTAGTGTTAGGAAGAGGGTACAATAACTACTAGCGCCAATCATATGTAGAGGGAAAATTGAGAAACAGCGAGCGACTAGTACATTTTACTGTTTAAAATATTTCAAATATTTATTGGTTCAAAATCTCGACCACTTTTCTTCAAAATTTTTTAAATACTTTTTAAATATTGCAAAAGCAAAAGCAGTTTTTGAAGATTTTTAGTTTTTTGCCGCTTCGTAGGTACGGCGCTCCATTTCAGTGCAAGGTGCCTATATTTGAATTTTGAAGATGAATAATTTTTGCGAGTTAATTTGACTATCTGCAACAATTAATTTTAAAGGCGACCAGAAACACAACAAAAATAATTAACAGCCATCAACTAAAGTCACGTAAGAGGCAGTGAGGTGTGGAAAATATGTTCGCAACTGTCGAATTATTTGTTTAAAAACTGCACAAAAACTACTAAACATATTATTACTGAACAGAAAATGATACGACACGACTAATCGGCTGCGTGCCAACTATTGTCATGCCAATTAAACCACATTATATGCAAATTATTCCTTTCGTGACTTTGGTCGATTCCTCCGCAGTAGCATCGATGGCCAAGAATTATTTTCGCATTTCTGTCGATTGTCAATTACGGCATTATTGTTGTGCTGGTTTAATTAAGGCTGTTTTACCCAAATATGGGCACTTAATTAGGGTATCTCATAGTGCACCATCTGAAGCACCTAGCATTCGATAAATGAACCGCTTAGGGGCAATAAATGTGTCTTTGTTTGGATAAAATATAATATAAAGTTAGATATTTTCCACCAATTTGTATGGTATATATTTTGTACTTGCACGCTTTCCAATCCAATATCCGTTGAAGATGTTAGAAGTCCCTGTGATAAGTGTCAATATAACAACATACAGCAAAAAGAACAAATATTTCAATTTTCTAAAATAAATTTAATGTTTTATTAAATTTAATTTAAGAGTCTTTCTAATAGGCTGTTTTCACTGAGGTGTTTAATAAACAAAAAGGTATACCACAACATAACATATGGTCTGCTATAAGGAACTATACCGTAACGCTTAAATTTTAATAGATTTCCTTAACTCGGCTGGATAATAATGGATTATAAAAAAATCTGACTAAAGATAAATTCTATCAGGGTGAAAATAAATGAGTGGTAATGTAACCACTCGTTTTTTGAGAAAATATCATGTGCAGAGAAACACAAGACACAACTAAATAATAATTGGTTACATAACCTCTGAAAACTTTTTTTAAAATTTTTCTCGCTCAGGGGATTATTGCTTATTTCTTCCTGGCGTAGAGTGGTTAGGCCCTTAATTTCAGCCTGGAAGACTTTAGCTTTAGAAAAGAGTATAGCGCAGGCTCCTTGTGTTGTGACACTGTTCATTTGGGTCAAGAATGCATAAGAGTAGAGAATGTCTGACATTGTGTTAAACAATTGCTCTAATTATGCAAAGCAATCTACATGTAGATTTTCATTATGTGGAGTAAAATTTGTAAACGCAAAATTCCTAGATGAAATTTTTCTAAACAGTACTCTTTTGAATAGTTGAAGTTATTCAAAATATTCCTTGTTTTAACAAACAGAAAAATTTATACGTCGGATACAACAAAAAGCCAAGAATACTGAAAAATATTACGTGGAAATAAATAAAGTCTCATCTAAGGATTTTACTTTAGCAGTTTTTGTCAGTTCGCAGTTTACAAACTAAAAAATTGTAAGCACAAAATTCATAGATGAACTTATCTTACATAAGTTACATCACGTTAAATATTGACAACATTACGTGAAAAAACCTCATCAAAAAGTTTTACCATTTAACATTTTAACGTTTCGCGGTTAACATGTAAAATAATTTACAGTATTACGTAGAAAAATGTTCATGTAGAATATTCCACAAACTTTAGATTATTTCACAGGTTCTATCAAAATTTTTACATGATGAAAAATCTACACTGTGGAATAATCTACGCATAATTAGAACAACTGTTTAACACACAGTCAGACATTCTCTACTTTTGTGCATTCTTTTTTGGGCGAATAAATTTAGACATGCTGCTGATTGTGATACATTTAATATTATGACACTTTTCAAATTACATTGTACAAAGCCGACAATAATACAAATAAAAAAATTCGAATCTCATATAGTCCTATGATTCAACAGTACAGCTTAATTTTAGTTAAGGCTAGAAATTTTTAATTCACAACTTTATTTATATTTATTTCGTTAAAAAAGGAGCATTGATAAGAAAAATAAACCATAAAAGCTATTCGTTAAGCTGCACTGTTTTCATGTATCTTAATTAAACAAGACAACAATAAAACTAAATCAAAAATAACTTAATTTTTTTATTTTCCCATTTAAGTTTCAATATTAATTGCCAAGGGGTCATTAAAAATTATCAATTACGACGTATGGCAGGAAGTTGTTGAAAATTTCAACGAAAATCGTTTTTATGTTTAAATGGTGTTTGTAAGTTGTGCGACGCAAAAGTATCGCCGTGCGTTGGTCCCCCTTGTCCCCCGGCGCCCCTTCGCCTCCCGCGTAATTATTAAATATTTTTCATTCCCTCCCCTTAGCTGCACAGACAGCTCGTCGCTCTCACGCCCGGGTGGCTCGCCTCACTTACTAACCGACTAAGTCGGCGGTGAAAAGGCGGTCATACTTTACGCTCGGCAGGCCGCTCAAAATTCTACTTTAGGCTCCTCATTTTGCACAGGCGTGCAAAATGAGTAAACGATCAGCAAGTAGCCGGTTGACCCAGTGGGAATTACAGCGTGTTACAAAATATAAACACGTGGCTTTTTGTTATTAAAATTCCGCATATATAAGTGGCGCGGTTTCACCAAAAGGTCAGTTTATTTGGTTTCTTTGACTCCACTCGACAGCCTTCCAACCGCTGGAAGAGTTCAGAAAAACGTAACGCCATTTTTGAAAGAGGGTTCCGAAAAGGAACCCTCTATTTTCTCCAACTGTTCGTTCACCCCCTGGGTTGTCTGGGGTTTGTTTTGTGTTCCCCATTCGAAGAGCCGAGTCGGCTCCGGTTGCACTATAACCGGCCGGCATTATTTTTGTTTTCGTTCGGCTCCCCCTTCCCCCACCTTGAAAAACTACGGCTAATTGGTGGAATTATTAACGACTTTTCGAGCCCCCCTACAGAGAAACCGCGCCAACTAGCGTATTATGCAACGTTGGTACTCTTTTTATATGCTGATCCAATTTGCGGTTTAACCCCCCTAGTCAACCGGCTTATACTTGCTGATTGGTGGAATAACGATCGCAGTTCAGCTCAGGTAAAATGGCCCACCGTGGCTTAGTCGGTCCGTTTAGGTCAGAGCTAGTCAGCACTAGCTCCTTAAGATTATTTTTAGTTAACTTTTTTATGAAGATACATAAATACAGTGCAGTTTAACAAATAGCTTATATGGTGTTTTTTTCTTATCAATGCTCCTTTTTCAACGAAATAAATATAAATAAAGTTGTAAATTGAAAATTCCTAGCCTTAGCTAAAATTAAGCTGTACTGTTGAATCATAGCACTATATGAGATTAGAATTTTTTATTTGTATTATTGTCGGCTTTGTACAATGTAATTTGAAAAGTGTCTTAATATTAAATATATCAGAATCAGCAGCATGTCTAAATTTATTCGTCCAAGAAAGAATGCACAAAAGTAGAGAATGTCTGACTGTGTGTTAAACAGTTGTTCTAATTATGCGTAGATTATTCCACAGTGTAGATTTTTAATCATGTGAAAATTTTGCTAGAACTTGTGAAATAATCTACAGTTTGTGGAATATTCTACATGAACATTTTTCTATGTAATACTGTAAATTATTCTACATGTTAACCGCGAAGTGTTAAAATGTTAAATGCTAAACCTTTTTGATGAGGTTTTTTCTCATAATGTTGTCAATATTTAACGTTTTTTTTTGTTAAATTCAACTTATAAATTATTTTACATGTTAAAGGGGGAAATACTTTAATCATTTGCGTTATTTGACAGTGCTATGTAAGATACTTTCATTTATAAATTTTGTGTTTACAATTTCTTAGTTTGTAAACTGCAAAATGTCGAAAACTGCTAAAGTAAAATCCTTAGATGATGCTTTATTTCCACGTAATGCTTTCAAGCATTCTTGACTTTTTGTTGCATCCGATGCATATTTTTTTCTGTTTGTTAAAACGAGGAATATTTTGAATAACTTCAACTATTCAAAAGAGTACTGCTTAGAAAAATTTCGTCTAGGAATTTTGCTTTTACAAATTTTACTCTACATAATGAAAATCTACATGTAGATTGCTTCACATAATTAGAGCCATTGTTTAACACATAGTCAGACATTCTCTACTTTTATGCATTTTTTACCAAACGAACAGTTTCACAACACAAGGGTCCTGCGCTATACTCTTTTCTAAAGCTAAAGTCTTCCCAGGTAAGGGCCTAACCACTCTACGCCAGGAAGAAATAAGCAATAATCCCCTGAGCGAGAAAAATTTTAATAAAAAAAAAGTTTCAGCGGTTATGTAACCAATTATTATTTAGTTGTGTCTTGTGTTTCTCTGCACATAATATTTTCTTCAGAAAACAGGTGAGGGTACATTTACCACTCATTTTATTTCACCCTGATAGAATTTATCTTTAGTCAGATTTTTTTATTATCAAGCCGACCTAAAGAAATCTATTAAAATTTTAGCGTTACGGTATAGTTCCCTATAGCAGACCATATGTTATGTTGTGGTATACCTTTTTGTTTATTAAATACCTTAGTGAAAACAGCCTATTAGAACGACTCATAATCATTAAATTTATTTTAGAAAACGGAAATATTGGTTGTTTTTGCTGTATGTTGTTATTTTGACACTTATCGCACAGACTTCTAACATATCGAACGGATATTGGATTGGAAAGCGTGCGAGTAAAAAATATTTACCATACAAATTGATGGAAAATAACTTTATATTATATTTTATCCAAACAAAGACACATTTATTGCCCCTAAGTGGACCGTACCTAAATATAGCTTTCGAATGCTAAGTGCCTCAGATGGTGCACTATGAAGTGCCCTAATTAATTGCCCATATTTGTGTAAAACAGCCTTAATTAAACAAGCACAAAAATAATACCGTAGTTGACAATCGACAGAAATGCAAAAATAATTCGTTGCCATTGATGCTGTTGGAGGAATCGACCGAGGTCACGAAAGGAATAATTTGCATATAATGTGGTTTAATTGGCATGACAATAGTTGGCACGCAGCTGATTAGTCGTTCCGTATTATTTTCAGTTCAGTAATAATACGTTTAGGAGTTTTTGTGCAGTTTTTTAACAAATAATTTAGGAAAATCGACAGTTGCGAACGTATTTTCCACACCTCACTACTTCTTACGTGACTTTAGTTGATGGCTGTGATTTATTTTTGTTGTTTCTGGTCAAATTACAACACTGTGGTAATTGAGACTATATGTTGTTAACCTTTAAAATTAGTTGTTGCAGATAGATAGTCAAATTAACTCGCAAAAATTTTTCATCTTCAAAATTCAAAATATAGGCACCTTGCACTGAAATGGAGCGCCGTACCTACGAAGCGGCAAAAAACTAAAAATCTTCAAAAACTGCTTTTGCTTTTGCAATATTTAAAAAGTATTTAAAAAATTTTGAAGAAAAGTGGTCGAGATTTTGAACCAATAAATATTTGAAATATTTTAAACAGTAAAATGTACTAGTCGCTCGCTGTTTCTCAATTTTCCCTCTACATATGATTGGCGCTAGTAGTTATTGTACCCTCTTCCTAACACTAAAAAACCCTTATTCCGAACTAGTCTATAGACTATTCCTTTGTAGCTGGCATTTTTGAGTGAGGGGATGGAACATTTTCATTAAGTGTGGACCTACACACACATAAATTAATTATCAAAATATTATTTAAATCCAGTTTTCCAAAACACGTCCTCATAACCCGTTTACGCCAATGAAAATTTACAAACGTCCTTATTAAATAGGCCCCTGGAACAAGAAATATATATATATATATAGTCTAATAACACAAAGATAATGTTTTCGA
Source organism: Microlaimidae sp. YZB2_3 (assembly GCA_030248175.1). Classification (NCBI taxonomy): domain Eukaryota; kingdom Metazoa; phylum Nematoda; class Chromadorea; order Desmodorida; family Microlaimidae; species Microlaimidae sp. YZB2_3. The sequence continues at coordinate 19,578 of JASAMX010033345.1, forward strand.
GTTGAATCCTAGGGAAGATCTTAAATGAATTATACGACATTTTTTGTAAAAATTGTTTAATTTTACGGCGCCGCGACGTCTAAGTCACACCACAACAAAATATCGCCAATGTTTAGGGTAATTTAAGGTTCGTTACAAATTGACGTAAAAACCATGGGTTTTAAAAACTAACAGCAATACAACGGAATGACATATATGTCGATAAGAACAATATTTAAGGTGTTTGTCCACATTGTTTGAAAATGAATCCACTTCCTGAAAAAATTGCCACTATGAGGAACAGTCCATGCAAAGAGACCGCAGACATTCCACGAAAGAACCTGATCAAGGAACTCTTAAAAATGGACCGAAGCTTTACTATGTCGAATTCGCATATGTATTTTACGCAACAAACAACGAGTATTTTTGTTTTGCCATGGTTAATGTTTGGAGAATTTTGAATTTGTTCAGCAACAATCCACAGAGCAAAAGTAAAATATTACTGTTTGGTTTAACCAATTTTTATTTTCTCATTTTTTAAAACCAAAATTATAGTGAGTTAACTTTTCTTCAAAGCTTTTTAGCCAGACTATTTAAATTTGCTCTTAATATTTTAAATTGTTCAATTTCAAATACTTCAAATTGTTTAGTACGTTAACGTTTATATTCAATTAACCAAATACTTATAGTCTAACAAAGGCCACAAATACTGTAATGGTAAAAAAAACTCCAAGTAACTTGTCCCATAAATCTAATTATTTTACTTCTGCTGTTGACATTGTTGTATTAATAACACACGATGTGTCACTGGGCGCTTTTCCGAGGTGCAAAAATCAACGGGCATGTTTCAATAATTCGCGGGTTAAAATCAGATGGGTACCAACGCCGAAACACGAACTCACTCACGGGAAATACTATAAAAATTCTTATGTGAGATTTGAGTCTTTTCGTCTCATCGAATACAACAGGAAGTATTTAAAAGTTTTAGATACAGAGTCTGGATTATCCTACCCTCCAATATTTTGCTCCAGAGTTTCGGTTAAAAACGAAGTCTATCTGTGGAGCTCTGCTTCTAAAATGAGGAAGTTAAAATTTATTTAAGCTAAAAATAAGTTTAAGGTTATATTCTTTTTTTTATTAAACTATTTTTATCGTTTTTATTTGTTTTGAAAAGAGTTCAGTTTGCAAAAAAAAAATGACAAAATAATCTATGACATTATTTACTATCTAGTTATTTGTGACATTAAAACAAAAATAGGGCGGAACTCCAAAATACAAAGTTTTGCTTTCGAGCTCAGAGTTGCGGGGAACATTGGATGATGTTTGAATTCTTTGATAAGCTCTAGTAATGTTAAGTATTAATATGCTAGTATATTATTAAGACTATTCCTACTATTAAATATCAGGCTATACGCCCAGTCTACTTGATTTTTTGGAAATTTTGCTGAAAACGAGTATTCCGCAACGTAACGTGCCAATTTTACTGCGCGAGACAGTTTGTCATACTAATTTACCGTCTTCTCGCAGTCACGAAATAAACTGGCTATAAAACAAAAGAAATTCCGCCTTTTTTTAAAGAATATAAAGCTTTTTAGACTTTAATTTAACTTGTGTAAATTTTTTCTAAGATTATCGTAAAATTTTTTTGTTTTAAATTACTTTTTAAAAGCCTCCAAATTATTTTCCCAAAAATGATTCCATTTTTTTTTAAATTTTCGTTATTGATTAAGTTTGAACTGTATTTTAATTGGTATATTTAAGTATTAGGCGGTCGTATGGAATACCCATAGCCGGCCCGCTTCTGCTCTAAAAAAGCACTGCTGACAAAACTTTAACTTTAATGTGGGTTGTTGGTTGTTTTTTTTTTCAAATCGACCAATGCAAAATTTTTAATCAATATAATATACACTAGTGCTGTTTTTCTTACCCACAGATTTTTAAGATCCCATTATTTATCGTCCTTGCAAATCTTTATAAATACTGTAACTGTGATTCTTCAGATTGTCTAAAAAACCAATACTATAAAGTTTTCACAGTCACTTTGATTTTATACAGATTGTTACTTTTTATGTCGTGGTAATAACGACTGGTGTATGATTTTATTATTTTTAAATAATCCCTTCTAAAGGGTTATTGTCATGGACTCGATGGACTGGTACTTAATAATTTAGAACATTTATTTCACATGGATCTAGAGGATTACGGTATAGCAATACCTTACGCCTACTATGTACCTAGAAAATGGCTTACATCAATATTTATTGTAAATTAGTTGGATTAACTTTGTCATAGCAACTCAAAAACAATATTAATAAATAATTTAATCAAAAATCAAACCTTAAGCTCGACTGCGTTTCTCGTAAGCCTAGAAAAAAAAACAGTGGTAATTAGATATTAAGCAGCGGTTTCTCACTTTAGCTTAAAAAAACAAAAATGTAGAATTATAAAAACCTACAAAAAAAAGAGGCAAAAACATTTGGTCGGAAGTGTACGTTCTGTATAATCATTTTAAAATTACATTCCATCTGTTCGCAAAACAAGAGAAGTTCACAGAAGAACACAAACATATGGGCCACACGCGTACACACACACACACACACGCACCACACACACACACACACACACACACACACACACACACACACACACACACACACACACACACACACACACACACACACACACACACACACACACACACACACACACACACACACACACACACACACACACACACACACACACACAACACACACACACACACACACACATACACATACACAACACACAAAACACATACACATACACATACACACACACATACACATACACATACACACACACACACACACACATACACATACACATACACAAACACATACACACATACACATACACATACACATACACAAACACACACACATACACAAAAACATACACACACACACACACATACACACACACACACACATACACACACACACACACACACACACACACACACACACACACACACACACACACACACACACACACACACACACACACACACACATACACACACACACACACACACACACACACACACACACACACACACACACACACACACACACACACACACACACACACACACACACACACACACACACACACACACACACACACACACACACACACACACACACACACACACACACACACACACACACGCCCGCACGCACACGCCAACATGCCAACATGCAGGTACACGGAATCCAAAGACACACACACGCACGCGCGCACAAACACAACCGAGAAACTGACGGCATAGACAAAATACCAAGACCCTCTCAATTTTTGAAGCGCTATAAAGCTAAGGCTAGGTAGCACCTTTGGACCGCTCTTCTACAAAGTCAAGAACTATTAAAAGTATCACTAAAGCGTAGTATTAAACACACAACCGAAATGAAAATAAAAAGAAAATACGGGTATAATACCTAAAACAAATTTACTACCCTCACTAGGGCGCGTCCTAAGTAAAGCCTTTAAGTGTCTTAATTAACTACATATAGTCAGGGCACTAATAGTCCTAATAAAGGCGCGCCTTTATATTAGGGCCTTCAGAAAAAAATCAATTTCCAAGAAAAAAACTCTTTCGTTATATTTTTGTACAAAAATCGTGGCTATTTGGATTGTAATAGAAAATTATCGTGATTTTATGAATATTGTACTAAAGCTAAGAATTTATTTTTAATAAGAACTAATAATTTATGAAGTAATTTAAAGTGAAGGGATTTATGAAGTGACTACTTATTTTCTGAGGGCCTTTATTAGGGCTATACCACCCTAGTTAAAGCCAGTTAGGGTCACAACTAAGGAGCGCCCTAATTAGGGTGCGTTCTTGTTAAGGTAGTTAATATATGAAAGTACATATTTTTCCTTTATTATTTTGATTATACAGCTATGGCGGGAACTATTCGACTGTGTGTTGAACCGTCGCTTAAGATCTATGAAAAAGTTGGAAAGTACCTTACAAAATCAGGAATAGAAACTGTGAAAAAATTTACACCAAAGGTATGTGTTAAATAAAAAGATCCTAAGCATGTGGCAATAAAGAAAACTCACATTGTCGTGATGTTTCAGACGTCCTTAAAGGATATGATTTATAATGTAAAGTCATTGGGGGATAATGATAGAAACGCGTTAGTCTGTGGGCTAACGGGGCTAGAGATTACAGGTTCAAGCTTATTATTGTCTTTTTTCTTCTTAGATTTCTAGACGTCACGTTTGTAAAAAAATTTGTCATTGCGATAAAAAAAAAACCTCATTACCTATTAAAAATACACTAAAAGAATGTATCACTTTAATAAAAATAATATTATTGTATTATTGTATTATTTTTTATTAGCTTATCCATATCATTATTATTTTTTATCAGCTTTCACCAAAATTTAAATAACTGCAAACTATTATTTTTTGCGTGTTTTGTATAATCAATGGTGTAGCAAAGGGATTGTAGTGGTGGCAACCTCCCTCTTTTTGGATGGCAACCTACCCCTTTTGACTGGTAACCTCCCCTTTTTAAAAATTAAAATTTGGAGGTTCATAGAAAAGAAATTTTTTTGGCGCTTTGCTTAGCTCCACTCAGCGCTCGACACTTATATAACTTCTGACAACTTTTAAGTGATGTTTTTAATCATGGGTGGGGCGGGAGCGCAACGGGGCGATTTAAGGCTGGTTCATACTTATGACGAAATGTTCTTTGGACAAAGTCCAAAGGACAAAAGTCCTTTGGACTTTGTCCAAAGGACAAATACAGCGTAAAAACGTCCTTTGGACAAAGTTCAAAGGACGAAATCCAAAGGACAACGTGTTCATACTTTTTGTCCTTTGGACTTTTCCCTTTGGATTTTGTCCCTTGGACTTTGTCCAAAGGACATATTCTAAGTAGCCTTCATACTTCGTCCAAAGAAAAAATGTGTCTGTCCAAAGGACGTTTTGTAATAAGTATGAACCAGACTTTAGCCCCTCTGCGCCGCGCCAACCATAATAAGAGAATATGGGTAAATTTTGAGATTCATGTTCATCTCGTTCTTCTTCTTCTTATTATTATTATTCTAACGCTCAATTTTTAAAATCGACATTCTTCCTTTGTTACTGATTGATCAAAAATAAACATGGGCTCATTGGAAAAAAGAAGGAATTGCGCAACTTTCTTCAGGAGGCTACTTTTTTCTAATTAGGTCCTTGTTATCGATTTATTGATCAAAATAATAAATTGAAAAATAGCAAAATAAAAACTTCTAACCGAACAATAACAGACTTTTGGCAACAATAAGGATTGTACAGAAGCAAACAGCGGACAGCTTCATAAAAACTGCACATAAAAAGCAGACGGGCTTGTGCTTGGTTGCTATAGGTGGCGGAAACCGCACAGCGCCATCTATTTCAACCCTGTGGAAAACAGCAAAAATAATAGAATATTTTTTTAAATTCTTGATTTATTTATCAAAAATTGAGTTTAAAGTTTTATTTTAAAATAGTGCAATTATTGGTGGCGCGCGAAGCTACGCGGCAGCTTAGCCCCTACAGCACCGCGCCAACTATAATTAACTAACTATAATTAGTTGGGAAAATTTTGTAATTCATGTGCCATCTCTCTTCTTCTTATTTTTATTACTATTACTGTAACTTTCATATCTTAAAATCAATATTCCTTCGTTCATGTCGCGATTTAACCGCAAGGGCACTTCACCAACAGCATGTAATCAGAAAACGTGGATAAAACAAAATTTAGAATTCATGTTTATCTTCTTCTTCTGCTGATTCTTTATTTTTAAAAAAATTTCAATCATTAGTGGTGCGGGAGCGCCACAATGTCGCCCCACGACACTGCGCCAACTATAATTAATAACTGGGTAAGTTTTGTAATTCATGATTATCTTCTTCTTTTCTCATTATTTATTATTTTATTTCAAAAATATAGATGCAATCCTTGCTGGTACGGCGATTTAGCCCCACCCCACCACTCCCACTATAATTAAAGAACGTACGTAATTTTTTAATAAATTTTCAATTTCTTTCTTTTTTTCAAAAATATAATTGAATTATCGGCGGCATGGGAGCGCCACGCGGCGATTAAGCCCATGGCACCACGCCAACTATAATTGAGAACTTGGATAAATTTTGTAGGTACCGTGTTACCTGTCTCCTTATAAATTAAGTGATTTTTTAAACGCTTATATCTAAAAGCTATATTCCTTTGTTTGCTTACTGATTTATCAGAAATAAACATGAGCTATTTGGAAAGGGTAGAAAATTCGCGCAATAATATTTCGGAACCACATTTTCAGTCTGCTAAACTAAAATTTAAATTGTTGACAACATAATTTTAAATTGTGTATTAATAATTGAGCACTACTGGAAATTTATATTATTAAAGTTTTTCACATTGTAATGTTCACAAAAATTACGTTTTCTATAGATAATATTAAGACTGTTAAAATATTATCTCTTGGCAACGGATTGATTATAAACATTTTGTCATTGAGCAGCTAATACTATACTATATAAGATTATTTCTTTAATTTGATTTAAAAAAGTGGTAGACTAGCCCTGAAAAATGCTCTCAGAATAGAGCAGGAAAAATGGGCGTTTTTTCCCCGGGCGTATGTTTAGACAGAAAGGATGTAGATTAGTCTGAGATGGACATTATTTGCACCATAAAAACTTTGTATTTAATTTGGCCAGCTGCCTACTGAATAAAAATTTCTACCATATGATAATAATTTATTTATACGTTGAACTAAACACATAGCACTGTTGCATTTTTTTAATCTGATGAAATGGCAATTGAAAAAATTATACACACAGCAATCTTTGACAAGCGCAAAATCGCCACTTTTTCAAATTTATAGTTGTTTCTTACACATATAACCCTTTAATTGAAAAATTGGCATTTCGCGCTAGTCAAAAATTGCTGTGAGTATAACTTTTTCAATTGTCATTTCATCAGATTAAAAAAAGTGCAACAGTGCTGTGTGTTTAGTTGAACGTATAAATAAATTATTATCATATGGTAGAAATTTTTATTCAGTGAGCAGCTGGCCGAATCAAATACAAATTTCCTATGGTGAAAATAATGTCCATCTCGGACTAGTACACATCTTTTCTGTCTAAACACAGGCCCCGGGAGATATCGCCTCTTTTTCCTGCTCTATTCTTAGAGCATTTTTCAGCGCTAGTTAATATCAACGACAATTTGTGAAAAAAAATTTTGCGCTTTAACACGATTTTTTATGTTATACATTTTAACACGTAGAACATTTGAGTGTGTGGCTTAACCCGGTCAGCACAAGCTGGACCTGCCTCGGAAAACTGGAGGCAGGTTGAAGGCAGGTAAAACTGCCTCGGACATATGAAGGAGGTAGAGTGGAGGCAGGTAGGAGGCAGGTAGAAGGCAGGGTGGAGGCAGGTAGAACTGCCTCGGGAGGCAGGTAGGGAGCAAGTGACCTGCCTCTTATGTGCTGAAGCATACAGGTTGGGAGGCAAGTAAGAGGCAGCTAAAACTACCTGGGAGTCAGGTAGAAGGCAGGGGTGGAGACAGTAGAATAGAATAGAATAGAATGGTTTATTGTACAAGTCACACATGTAACAAACAAAGTACAATGTTTACAAAAAAGTTTTAAGGGTCATAAAATGAGGTTACAAATATATTTTACATAATTTTAAAAATTAGAGATTTGATTTTATAAAAAATGGACAATTCTTATCTTTTTTTATATTTCAAAACAATATATTTTTAGTAAAAAGTCTTTAGGCACTTGTTATACATTAAGTCAAAGTATGAAACGGTGAAAAGGAGAAAATCATGACTCATATTCATATGGAAAAACAGATAAAACATGCGCAAAAAAACCCCTCCCTTTAAGCATAGAAAATGCAGTCAGTTAAAAAAACAGGTTTTTTTTTCTTTTTGATGGAGAATAAATTAAGACTTTTTTTGTTTTTTGTTGTTTGAGCAAAAAAATTGTTTCATAACGACATCAAAACACAAAAAAACACACAAATATTTCATTTTTTATAGATTGTTTAATACAAGATAACTGATAAAAATACATAAAAAAAAAATTTTAAATATTTCCTGAGTATCAACAGCGTTTTGTTGGAAATATGAAGAAACTAATTGTTCTACTGCAGAAGTTTCTTGTGAATTTTTTACAGCCAGTGGTCTGGAATTAGTTTTTGGCCCATAGCCGTAAAATTTAGTCGAAACATAAGGTCTATCTACTTACCTTTTGTTTGAATACAAGCTGGCTCATCATGATCAGTTAGCTGGGCACCATTGCTGAGCAAGGTGAGAAACAAGAAAAAGCTATGAGCTAGTTCGGAATAAGCGTTTTACTATTTTACAAGAGACGGTACTAAAAAATTAATAAAATTGATAAAATCTTTAGCTTACTTAGTTTTCTTAAGTTTGAACCTATACTTCATAAAAATTTCTACACAATGATATGTTTCACTACGTTGAAGTGCTGTAATATATCCAGTTTGTGCTAAATAAGTTTTGTTTTTTTAATTAAACGTCACAATATTTAAAAATCACCACCAAAATAGTATTTTCCTGAACAGTGAATTTGGATACATAAAAATAAATGAAATTTGTGCTTTTGAACTAATTTAACACTACATCGGTTTTTTTAATGTTTTGCTTGTAAAACTAAACCGATAGATTTTGATAAAAATCCATTCCAACTTTTAAATTCGATTTTCTGTAATTAAAACGTTGAACTGGAAGAACCAAGCTGCGCACGGCGCCGTACCAGCAATAA
>JASAMX010033347.1:0-20570 GCA_030248175.1 Microlaimidae sp. YZB2_3
AAATTTGATTTTCTTAAAACAAAAAAATATGCAATGATGATGCGACAAAAATGATTGATATTTCTGTTATCTGATCACAAATAAATTTTAAAAAAATAGTATTCAGAATATTTGCCTCATGGTTGATTCACGCGGTGCTGAAGTGCGACGGTGGTCGGATGGCGCAGTGGAATTCATCCTCGCCTTTTCATGGGCGGACGGTTTATGTTCGCAGTTTATAGAGCGCCCACTTGTGTCTCACTTTGTTTATCGGGGATTTGGGTAATAAAAACGCTCCTGAACACCGGGGCGGGCGACGGTGTAACATGTGCGATTAATCGCAAACACCGGTGCTCAACACTTTTCTGGGAAATCTGCGAAATTTTTTTAATGAAAATCTCAACAAACAAGCCAGACATATATATACCTGACGCCGCCCCGGCTTAAATTATTATAGCAGATTTTTTTCCGCTAACCTTATTTATTTACTGATTGTTTGATCAGGTCTTCGTCCGGTTTAAAATTAAACGGTTTTGGTGAAAGCATTTTTGGTTTTGGTGAAAGTCTTTTGAACGGTTTTGGTGAAAGCATTTTTTTATGACATATATATTTATACATGCATATTAAGGAGTTAAATGTTTGTCTGCGGATGAATTAAAAACAGTTTTTACTTTTTAGGACTTTTTGTTTGTAAAAATTAAAAATTTTAACAACATTGGGATTAGATTTTAAGTGTTTGTCAAAAAAACGAATTCCGAGAAATTTTTTTCAGATATTAGTAATTTGTCTAAAAATACTTTTTGAATTTCGGATTTTGAAATATTTTTTATTGACTTAAAATAATTTAAATTAATTGTGAAAAAATATTGTTAATTTAAATTTATTAGTTTATTTAAAGCCAAAATACTATATCACATATTTTAAATTATATAAACATAGAAATAAAAATATTATTTTTAACAATCAAGTTTTTGTTTTTAAACAACACTGCATACTTTTTTGGCTTACCCTTGCCTTCGGGTTTTACCCTTTAATAAAAATCTTAACAGTTTCCAAAAAAGCCCAAGACGGCACATGAATTTTAATTGAAGTGGAAATAAATGAGGACAGTAATTGGCTGAATGAAACAAAATTAAGATTGTTTTTAATAAAAAAATACGCATATGTTCAACAAAATTTATTTTTAGCCAGAAAACAAATTAACACTATAGCACAACTTTAAAAACAAATAAAAATTTTAGAATTCATAAAAAAAAGGTTGATTAAGATTTTGCAAAGCAGTTTCGTCAATTGATGACAAACTTTATTAAAAAATGGCCATTTTGTGTTGAAATTTAACATTTAGTTTTTGTAAATTATTTCTGTGACAATATCTTTTTATTATTATATGTTTTTAAAAGTTTCTTTTCACAAAACCATCGAGTTTTTGCAGTTTGTTTTTCAATATTGACGCTTTTTTCAAAAGCCGCAATATTACCTTTTAAAATATGTTTTTTTTTATTTTGATTAAAAATAGACGTTAATTATGAGCTTATAGAATTAGGTCCTACATCGTTCTTGGTTGCGAATGCCAACTTTTTGACGATATTTTTTTGTCTATAATTAGACACAAATACTGGAATATTCAGTTACATAAGTTGGCAAACTTTTGTAATATTTCGTGAAGTTGTAGACGTTGTGTATGATTTTCTATACCAGCGGTACGGGGTCTTTAGAGCCACAAGCGGGGAACTTGGAGCCGTGGAAAATTTTTGTGAACTTGGAGCCTTTAAAAAAATTGGTTTGGGGTTAAATTAAGGCTTCGCTTAAGCTTAGGTAAACGTTTTAGCGATTTTTATTATCGGCTCCAAGTTCCCAACTTTCGGTTCCAAGTTCCCTATTTTTGGCTCCAAGTTCCCAAGGCTCCATCGACCCTTAATCATACCAGTTATGTAACTGGAATAATTCCTGTTAGGGGTTTGGTGGATGTTTAAATTCACACTCCCTAATGATTTATGAATTTGAACCCTGTAATGGCTGATTGGCATTTTATAGCAAAAACGATTTCATGGATTATTGTAGACAATAATAATAATAAAATTTAGGTTTAATTTTCTGTGGATTATTTTATGAACTTTTAGCTTTGTTTTAGAACTTTTTATTAATAAATCGTGGATGTTTTTATTATTTTCATAGCTTTTTAATAATAATTTTTGGTCAAAAACATTGTTTGAAAAAAAGTGGTTGGGAGAATAGACAAAATAATATGGAGTGGGTGACGTGGTACTTTGCGCAAGTGTTCCATATGTAAGTTTATGATGGATTATTATGGATTGTTTTACCGGAACTAAGCTTTAAGAAACACTTCTATGGTTTTTTTTCGAAATAGAAACATAGTTTTTAATTTATTTATTTAATACAATACATGGGACAGTTATTGATATATCAGCAAAAATTATTTAAGATGTAATGACGTATTCCTTTTTTGGTTTGTCTTTTAGTATTTTGAAAATTTTTTTGTCACAAGCCAATTTAAAAAACATACAATAAAACTTTTATTAAAATTTTTTATACGCACACTTTAAAATTTATTTCTTAACATATAACTACATTTAACATTTAAATACAAATAAAATAATTCTCATGGAAATTGAGGTCTCTGACCCTATTTTTTCAATATAACTTGAAAAATTAATCCGCATGAAACTTTCTAAAAAAAGTAAAGTCACAAATTAGAACATATATTTTAAATAATTAATAATTAATTTTTATTCTAATTTTAGTTAAATGTTTTGTTTTGGGTTTAGTATTTGACTTTTAAAATAGTTTAAAGATATGATGACTGAAGAGTACTTTAAAAAACAATTTAATTCAAAACAAATTTAATCACTAATAATATACCCTGTGTAAATCATGTACATTGCATATTAATGTTAAAAATATGAAATTTAAATATATTTTGTAGTTTATCATTGCTTAGAATGATAAACTACCAAATACAAGTAAAATAACAGTGAATCTTTACAGCAGCAAAGTGTAGTGTATATTCATAAAGGTTAAGTATAAACATATTTTTTTATCTTGAATTTTATTAATTTTAAAAAATAATAGTGTCAATAAGCATAATTAAGGCAAATTATGTCAGCTTTTGCAGTCTAACGAAAAATATTTAGCAAAACAAACTTAAGGTTGGAACGGTGAACGTAAATTTTTATCTAGCATTGTTTGTAATTTTTAAAAATTACCCAGTTTATGTTTTTGTTTGACATTGACATATTGATACCTTTAGCGAACACCAAGTAAATAAGTAACCTAATTTAATTTTTACTTAGCCTTAAAGAATACAAACACACAAAAAAATTTTTCTTTTCGCAAAAAGTGATATTTTTAAAGTTTGTCACGATTAATTTACACGATACAACATTTTTTTAAAAAAATGTTTCTAAGATTGCTTAGCCTATTCATCATGATGGGATCTTTACGTCAACAAACGGTATCTTTGATCATTTGTCAGAAAAGATTAAAGAGTAATTTTGAGTTTTTCTTTCAAATACACAAAATAACCATGAAATCTTTTTTATTTAATTAAATCTGTGCAGCGATTTTTGATCGAGAAAACTTATCGCTTTGATTGTTTTTATACACTGTTTGTTTGTTTCACACCATGTTTATTTAGCATTTAGGAAAACACGATAAAATATACTTGCGTGACAGACTAATGACTGCATTTCGTTGTTATTACGGCAAAATGAGCCACAGTCATTATAAAATACACGTGACTGTGACTCATTATGTAGTTAATAAGGTGCTGTTATAAATCTAAAGTGAGTCACAGTTGCACATATTTCATACAAATAGTGGCTCATTTTGTCGTAGTAACGACGATTTCAAAAAGTGTACAACGGTAATGGTTGCTTAGAGGAAATTATTGCTTTTTTGGTTTTATCATTTGGCTTTTGAGCCGCCATTTCATAGGTGGATTCAAACGGTCCTTGATTTGAGAATATTGATTTCAATTCGTGTATTCCAACAGTATTATTTCTGTCAATCAATCGATATCGCTCGTCTGTAATCAATCGATATCACTCCACGTTTTAGAGTTCCCATTGGGTTCGTTTTGCATGAGGGGAACGCGAGTGGCGGAAGTCTTGGTGGGGAGTTGCGAGGAGTGGATGGTGCTGTGCATGGCTGCCCGAGCCTTGCGACTCATCAGCTCCACACCCGTAAATTTCACACCTAAAAATACAACGAAATTTTTCAGAATTCATTTAAATAATTCGCTTAAAACGCACAAAATTTCTTAAAGCGGTGGTTCGGTATACTTGAATGTTGATTTTTTAAAACCCATTGAAACTTTTTGCCCATTTTGTCGCCACAAAAGTTAGTTTTAATCAGGGTTTTATTTTGGACATGATATTTTGGGAAATGATAGTGAGCCCACTTTTCGTCGTAGTTTTTCGTTTTGTTGAGTAAAGTGGTACGGGGTCTTTAGAGCCACAAGCAGTGAACTTGGAACCATCGAAAATTTTTGGCAACTTGTAGCTTCAAGCAATAGGAACTTGGAGTTTTTAAGAAAAAAATTGGGTTGGGCTTAGATTTAGGTTTCGCTTAGGCTTAGGTAAACTTTTTAGCGATATTTATTTTTGGCTCCAACTGGGATTTTCATACATATTTTAGAATAGTTTTAGCTGTTCAAAACTACTCATGAGTGGCGCGGAAGCGATTTAGCCCCGCGGCACCGCGCCCATCATTATTAGAGAATGTGAATAAATTTTGAAATTCAGAACCTTCTTCTTCTTCTTTTAATACCAAGAAGCCAATTATTTATAGAACCATTTTTTCGAGACATGTGCTGTGGATTTTTTTATTTTTACTAGTCTTGAATAATGCTCTAAGAATAGAGCGGAAAATAGAGGCGATTTCTCCATGGGAGTGGGCTTAAAAAGAAAAAATGTGGACTAAAGCTAAATTCCATCAGGGTGAAAATAGATGAGTGGTAAAGTAACTACTCGTTCTTTGAGAAAATATCACGTGCAGAGAAACACATGACGCAACTGAATGATAATTGGTTACAACCGCTAAAATTTTTTTTTAAAATTTTTCTCGCTCGCGATTTATTGTTTATTTCTTCCTGGCGGAGAGCGGTTACGTCCTTAGTTTCAGCCGGGAGGACTTTAGCTTTAGTCTGAGATGGACATTATTTACACTATATTAAATTTGTATTTGATTTGGCCGCAGCTGCCCACTGAATAAAAATTTCTACCATATAATAATAATTTATTTATACGTTGAACTAATTACACAGCACTTTTGCATTTTTTAGTCTGATGAAATGACAATTAAAAAAATCATACTCACAGCAATTTTTGACAAGCGCTAAATCGCCACTTTTTTAATTAGAAGGTTATATTTGTATGTGTAAGCAACAACTATAAATTTTAAAAAGTGGCGATTTCGCGCTTGTCAAAAATTGCTGTGAGTATAATTTTTTTAATTATCATTTCATCAGATTACAAAAATGCAACAGTGCTGTGTAATTAAAACGTATAAATAAATTATTATCATATGGTAGAAGTTTTATTTAGTGGGCAGCTAGCCAAATCAAATACAAGTTTCTTAGATTCAGGGTCGATGGAGCCTAGGGAACTTGGAGCTGGAACTTGGAGCCAAAACTAAGGAACTTGGAGCCGTAAGGGGTGAACTTGGAGCTGTAAGTTGGGAACTTGGAGCCAAAAATAAAAATCGCTAAAACGTGTACCTAAGCCTAAGCGAAACCTGAATTTAAGCCCAAATCATCTTTTTCTGAAAGGCTCCAAGTTCCCATTGCTCGTGGCTCCAAGTTCCCAAAAATTTTCGATGGCTCCAAGTTCCCTGCTCGTGGCTCTAAAGACCCCGTACAGTTTCTTATGGCGCAAATAATGTCCATCGCAGACTAATCCACATCTTTTCTGTCTAAACACGCGCCCGGGGAGAAATCGCCCCTTTTTCTTACTCTATTCTTAGAGCATTTTTCAAAGTTAGTCTACCACTTTTTTTAAATCAAATTAAAGAAATAATCTTATATAGTATAGTATTAGCTTTTCAATAACAAATGTTATATTATAATCAATCCGTTGCCGAGATATAACGTTTTAACAGTTTTAATATTATAGCTATTATAGTTATAGTTATCATTAATATATATAGTTATTTCTCACACATACAAATAGAACCTTCTAATTATAGTCCACCACTTTTTTAAATCAAATTAAAGAAATAACCTTATATAATGTTAGCTGTTCAATGACAAACGTTTATAATCAATCCGTTGCCGAGATATACTGTTTTAACAGTTTTAATATTTTCAATAGAAAACCTTTTTTTCGTTAACATCATGTAAAAAACTTTGCCGACATTCTTCATTTTTTATTTATGGTTAATAAATCGAATTTTTAAATTAAATATAAAAAAGTTAGAGTCTTAGCTATGCAATAATATAAATTTTTAATAATGCTCGATTATTAATACGAATTTAATGTTGTGGTGTCAACAATTCAAATTTTGAATTTGGACACTGAAAAAAGTGTCTCCTAAAAAATTATTGCGCTATTTTTTACCTTTTCCAATAAGCTCATGTTTATTTTTGATAAATCAGTGTAACAACGGAGAAATATCGGTTTTAAGATATAAGCGTTTAAAAAAAATCTATTAATCATAAGGGGAACAGAACACGAATTGCAAAATTTATCCAAGTTCTCCAATTATAGTTGGTGCGGTGACATGGGGTTGTTTTAGTTGTTCAAAACTTTTCATAGGTGGCGCGGGAGCGTAACGGGACGATTTAGCCCCGCGGCGCCGCGCCGACCATTATTAAAGAACGTGGGTAATTTTTAAAATTCAGAACCTTCTTCTTCTTCTTCTTTTTTTTAATACCAAGAAGCCAATTATTTATCGAACCATTTTTTCAAGACATGTGCTGTGGATTTTTTTTAATTTTTATACCGCTTGTGTATTTTTTATTTAAAATATTTAAAAATGATGGGACTAAATTTTAAGTTTTTGAATTGAAAATTTAGTCCCCACACCTAAATTATAAATTTAGGAAGTTAATTTGACAAAATAACAGATTTAAAGGCTGTATCGTTGTTTTAAAAATAGGTCTTTTTAAAAAAATTTACGTTTGATTAATATAATGTTTAAAAATTATAGTTAAACCGCACATTCATAATTAAACCGCTCATCTTTTTATTTAAAATGCAAATATTGCATCTTTATATAGCTAAATTATAATAAAATGCTAGATTTTAAAGTAAAAATTTTTTAGTTTAACCGTTTTTACTTATTTATATAAAATATATATTAGATATTTAGCACAATAATTACTATAAAGAGTGCCGCATCTACTTACATATGATATGCTATTAAACTAAGCGGTTTAATTACGATGAATGAATATTTAATCAAAATGTAAAAATGTCATTTACGTAAAGGATTTATAGTTTTTTTTATTATAAACTAAGAAATAAGCCAGCAAAAATACAAATCAACCTGGAATCCACTGAAACACAAAAGCGAATCCTTCCCGAAATTTCTCGCTCCGTCTACAGTATATGACAGGATTTACGGTTGTGTGCAGCATTGCCGTAATGTGGCAACCCCACCACACGTAGTAAATATATCGGAAGTTGGCGACTGAGTGAAATTCGCTTAAAATAATGTTCATGAGGATGTTTTGCGGTAGCCAACATATTGCGTACAAAGATGTTACCAATACCATCATTGGAATCATCTAAAAAATAAGTTATAAAAGTAGAAGATGCAGTCCGATAATAAAAAAACCCGGGACATACTTTGTCCAAGGTGTCCAAAACACAAAAACTTTAATTTTGGGTAAAAGCGGTTTTTATATTTATTTTTTTTTACTTTTTTATCAAATTGCTAAAAAATGCAGCAAAAATCCGGCTTTAACTTACTCGAAATCAAACGTTTTGTTTTTGACACTTCGGTCGAAGTATAAACCAGCTCACTTAAAAAAATTTCTGTTACCCATCTTTTTTTACAAACTATAAGAAATAAGAAATAAGAATAAATTTAAATTTAAGAATAAGTTTTAGTTTCCTGGGATTTTTTTAAAAAATAATATTAACATCTAAAATTTAATTTTTTAATGTCTGCAAAATTGGTAAGTAACAATTACCAATCACACCAATTCTCTCACTTTCTTGTAATAAATAATAAAATGGTTTTTAATGCTGACCAAGAATCGTCTATAAAGACGAGTGTGACACATACACCGTATGTGGATAGCAATGGATGTAAAGGATAGCACACCAGAGTCGACTTGAGGTTGCGGATTCATTTTCTGTCCCGACCAAGTTTTTAAATAAGTTTATTTGTCTAAATTTCGTAGCGCCTGGTTATTTTCGCTTCTATGGAGAATCACGACAGTTAATTCAATATACACAAAGGTCTCGAGAAGAATTGAAAATAATTTGTATAATATCGGAAAAAATGAAAAAGAAATAAGTATTACAACCAGCTGTTTTTTTAGAATAAAAGTTTTCTGTTTAATTGTTGTTTCCGTATATTATGATCTTGTTTTCTTTCATTAACCAAAGTCATATACAAATTATTTTTAAATCTTTTCAAGACCTTTGTGTACATTGAATTAACTGTCGTGATTCTCCATACTTTGGGCCGTCACACTAGGGCTAGAAACCTATGTATTGTTTAAAATTTTTTACACTTTAAGAATCCGTATACTTTTTTAACAGAAGGAATACAAACTTTTGTATTGTTTTAAAATTGTTTACACTCTTTAAAATCTGTATACTTCCATTTGTTGCATTCTTGCATTATGCAAATTTTAATAAATAACTAAAAAAATAAATACTTTTTTAACAGAGTCTTTATTGTGTTTGCTGAGCCTGGAGTCAGCTCGGGACTCCTCACCGCCCGGCACCCGACTCCGCCATATTTTTATTCCAATCCCAGAGTACGTGACGATTAGTACCAAGAGTGGGAAAAGTTACTGAACGCAGAGAATAGTGTAGTTAAATATGTACAGGTGCTTGCCGTTGCTCCATTCCTCCCTGCATTGATCTATCGTAGAGTTGCCGTCTGGTGAGGGATCTTTAATAAGTTTCATCGTGGCCAGTATCGGCGACGCAATCACCAAAGCAATGGACCATGTGACGGTAATGATCCACGCGGCTTTTTTTCTAGGAGAAAACGGTATTATTTTTTGAAGAAACAATAAAGATATATCCACTATTCCTCTATATCGTGTGTTTTCTTCGCGGAGATGTGACTTCTCTGAAAAAGTATGGACAGCAAAACTAAATTTTGTAAATTTTCCCTTGTCGGTTGTGGTCGGTGACTAATTCTTTGTTTCGTGTATTACATCATTACAGATTCTTACCAACAAGGCTAAATCAAATTTAGCATTTTACCCGTCCATACTTAAGTAGCCATTTCCCCGCGAAAAAAAACACGTATAAAGAAATAGTGGATATAATTCCTATTGGTCTTAAATGTTGTACATTAAGGAGTCATATGCGTATATTTTTTTTAGAAAATTTCTTTTAGAAATGGAAAATATTTAAAACAATAAATGTTCATTTTGTATCCACAGTTGCCATTTTAAACGACTTAATAGAAAAGAAGAACTGTATACGTGTAGAAACATACAGTGTGTTGGTCTTCCAAAAAACCACGAAACCTAATAGATGGGAGCTAGAAGGTAAATTCGATGTATGCAAAAGATCTTCACTTTTATTCAAAAATCAAAAATAGCAGAGCCGAAATCAAGTTATTTCTAATAAAACATACGTACATGTCGATTTATTAACAGATGAAGCCAAACCTGCGTTTCGATATAGTTGCTAATAATCTAAGTGTACAATTTTAAGTTTAATTTTTTAAATGTCTTCTAGCTAGACAAACCTTCAAAATGTTTTCATTAACATGCGTAGTTATTTTACCGTGAGGTTTTACGTACGACATTTGTCATACGAAAATACCACCACCGTGAAATGAAGGTTTCACCTTTGTCATACGAAGGTTTCACGGTTTTAACGGAGGAAAAGGCCATCACGGTAACAGGTTAATGATACTTATAGCAACAAATCCGAAATTCTTAAACTTGAATCAATTTAAATTGCAACAAATTTCCTGAATTTGTTGAATGAATGGCAATAAATGAATTTGCTGCACTATGACCTTTTATTTTTACTTTCTGGAAAAACAAACCAACCACACATGGTTTTATATATAATTTTTTTAAAATTTAAACATATGTTAGAAAGGATATAATCGATTTTGATTTTAGGACACAAAATGTTAATAAATTGTAATTGTTGGATTGAGTGCAGGGTACAATCTCTAATTTAGAATTTAATAGATTAACTTTTAACTTCTTCTCGCTGGTATATATATATATATATATATATATATATATATATATATATATATATATATAAAGAAACGCTTTTTTAATGTATCAAAATATCATTTGCTTTCAACACTTAAACATGAATGATTGTAGGTTAAATATATATCGCTGTTTGTCTGAAAATTTCTGTGAAAAATATATGTTGTTAAATAATGTTTATATAAACATTACTTAACTGATTTAATAACCTTAAATAATGTTTATGGTTTTAGGTTATTGTGGTAATATCCTACAGTTTGGTAAGTTTGGTGGCGGTCGGCGGTAACAGTGTGGTTCTGTTCGTAATTGCCTATTTCCGGTCTATGCACACCCCTACCAACTTTCTCATCGCTAATTTAGCACTCGCAGACCTTCTCATGGCTATTTTTTGCATACCGTTCAGCTATTGGACAGTGCTGATTCTTTCTTATTGGCCTTTCGGAATGGTTCTGTGTAAAATGATCCACTACAGCCAAGCGGTGTTTGTCTATTTAAGCGCATATTCCTTGGTGGCAATAGCCATGGATCGCTTCATAGCCATAATGTGCCCTTTAAAACCTCATTGGAAAATAACAACGTAAGTTAATGAAAACATTTTGCAGTTTTGTCTAGCTAGAAGACATTTAAAAATTAAACTTAAAATTGTACACTTAGATTATTAGCAACTATATCGGAACGCAGGTTTGGCTTCATCTGTTAATAAATCGACATTTAGGTATGTTTTATTAGAAAAAACTTGATTTCGGCTCTGCTATTTTTGATTTTTGAATAAAAAGTGAAGGATACGTTGCACCATAATCCATTGAATTTACCTTCTAGCTCCCATCTATTAGGTTTCGTGTTTTCTAACACCAACACAACGAACGTTTTTACACGTATATAGTTCTTCTTTTCTATTAAGTCGCAAAATCGGACAGTGGATACAAAATCAAACATTTATTGTTTTAAATATTTTCCATTTCTAAATAAATTTTCTAAAAAAAAACATACGCATATACTCCTTAATGTCAACATTTAAGACCAATAGGAGTTATATCCACTATTTCTTTATAGCGTGTTTTTTTTCGCGGGGATGTGGCTACTTAAAGTATGGACGAAAAAGCTAAATTTTGTAGCCTGTGTTGGTAAGAATGTAATGATGTAAACAAAAAAAAATCACCGACCACAAACCGACCAAGGGAAAATTACAAAATTTAGCTTTGCTGTCCATACTTTTTAGAGAAGTCACATCCCCGCGAAGAAAACACACGATATAGAGGAATAGTGGATATATCTTTATTGTTTCTTCAAAATAATACCGTTTTCTCCTAGAAAAAAAGCCGCGTGGATCATTACCGTCACATGGTCCATTGCTTTGGTGATTGCGTCGCCGATACTGGCCACGATGAAACTTATTAAAGATCCCTCACAAGACGGCAACTCTACGATAGATCAATGCAGGGAGGAATGGAGCAACGGCAAGCACCTGTACATATTTAACTACACTATTCTCTGCGTTCAGTACTTTTTCCCACTCTTGGTACTAATCGTCACGTACTCTGGGATTGGAATAAAAATATGGCGGAGTCGGGTGCCGGGCGGTGAGGAGTCCCGAGCTGACTCCAGGCTCAGCAAACACAATAAAGACTCTGTTAAAAAAGTATTTATTTTTTTAGTTATTTATTAAAATTTGCATAATGCAAGAATGCAACAAATGGAAGTATACAGATTTTAAAGAGTGTAAACAATTTTAAAACAATACAAAAGTTTGTATTCCTTCTGTTAAAAAAGTATACGGATTCTTGAAAGTGTAAAAAATTTTAAACAATATATAGGTTTCTAGCCCTAGTGTGACGACCCAAAATATGGAGAATTATATAGTATATACGTATGAGAATCACGACAGTAGTTCATACAAAGGTCTCTGAGAACCCGCAAAGATTTAAAATAATTTGTATATGACTTTGGTTAAAAGAAAACAAGATCTAATATACGGAAACAACAATTAACAGAAAACTTTTATTCTAAAAAAACAGCTGGTTGTAATACTTATTTTTCTTTTTTCTTTTTTCCGATATTATACAATTATTTTCAATTCTTCCCAGACCTACAACGTATTCTCCATAGAAGCGAAAATAACCAGGCGCTACGAAATTTAGACAAACAAACTTTATTTAAAAACTTGGTCGGGACAGAAAATGAATCCGCAACTTCAAGTCGACTCTGGTGTGCTATCCTTTACGTCTATTGCTATCCACATACGGTGTATGTGTCACACTCGTCTTTATAGACGATTCTTGGTCAGCATTAAAAACCATTTTATTATTTATTACAAGAAAGTGAGAAAATTGGTGTGATTGGTAATTGTTACTTACCAATTTTGCAGACATTAAAAAATTAAATTTTAGATGTTAATATTATTTTTTAAAAAAATCCCAGGAAACTAAAACTTATTCTTAAATTTGAATTTATTCTTATTTCTTATTTCTTATAGTTTGTAAAAAAAGATGGGTAACGGAAATTTTTTTAAGTGAGCTGGTTCATACTGATCGAAGTGTCAAAAACAAAACGTTCGATTTCGAGTAAGTTAAAGCCGTATTTTTGCTGCATTTTTTAGCAATTTGATAAAAAAGTAAAAAAATTAAATATAAAAACCGCTTTTACCCAAAATTAAAGTTTTTGTGTTTTGGACACCTTGGACAAAGTATGTCCCGGTTTTTTTATTATCGGACTGCATCTTCTACTTTTATAACTTATTTTTTAGATGATTCCAATGATGGTATTGGTAACATCTTTGTACGCAATATGTTGGCTACCGCAAAACATCCTCATGAACATTATTTTAAGCGAATTTCACTCAGTCGCCAACTTCCGATATATTTACTACGTGTGGTGGGGTTGCCACATTACGGCAATGCTGCACACAACCGTAAATCCTGTCATATACTGTAGACGGAGCGAGAAATTTCGAGAAGGATTCGCTTTTGTGTTTCAGTGGATTCCAGGTTGATTTGTATTTTTTGCTGGCTCATTTCTTAGTTTATAATAAAAAAAACTATAAATCCTTTACGTAAATGACATTTTTACATTTTGATTAAATATTCATTCATCGTGATTAAACCGTTTAGTTTAACAGCATATCATATGTAAGTAGATGCGGCACTCTTTATAGTAATTATTGTGCTAAATATCTAATATATATTTTATATAAATAAGTAAAAACGGTTAAACTAAAAAATTTTTACTTTAAAATCTAGCATTTTATTATAATTTAGCTATATAAAGATGCAATATTTGCATTTTAAATAAAATGATGAGCGGTTTAATTATGAATGTGCGGTTTAACTATAATTTTTAAACATTATATTAATCAAACGTAATATTTTTTAAAAATACCTATTTTTAAAACAACGATACAGCCTTTAAATCTGTTATTTTGTCAAATTAACTTCCTAAATTTATAATTTAGTGCGGGACTAAATTTTCAATTCAAAAACTTAAAATTTAGTCCCATCATTTTTAAATATTTTAAATAAAAAATACACAAGCGGTATAAAAATTAAAAAAAATCCACAGCACCTGGCTTGAAATAATGGTTCGATAAATAATTGGCTTCTTGGTATTAAAAAAAAAGAAGAAGAAGAAGAAGGTTCTGAATTTTAAAATTTACCCACGTTCTTTAATAATGGTCGGCGCGGCGCCGCGGGGCTAAATCGTCCCGTTACGCTCCCGCGCCACCTATGAAAAGTTTTGAACAACTAAAACAACCCCATGTCACCGCACCAACTATAATAATTGGAGAACTTGGATAAATTTTGCAATTCGTGTTCTGTTCCCCTTATGATTAATAGATTTTTTTTAAACGCTTATATCTTAAAACCGATATTTCTCCGTTGTTACACTGATTTATCAAAAATAAACATGAGCTTATTGGAAAAGGTAAAAAATAGCGCAATAATTTTTTAGGAGACACTTTTTTCAGTGTCCATATTCAAAATTTGTATTGTTGACACCACAACATTAAATTCGTATTAATAATCGAGCATTATTAAAAATTTATATTATTGCATAGCTAAGACTCTAACTTTTTTATATTTAATTTAAAAATTCGATTTATTAACCATAAATAAAAAATGAAGAATGTCGGCAAAGTTTTTTACATGATGTTAACGAAAAAAAGGTTTTCTATTGAAAATATTAAAACTGTTAAAACAGTATATCTCGGCAACGGATTGATTATAAACGTTTGTCATTGAACAGCTAACATTATATAAGGTTATTTCTTTAATTTGATTTAAAAAAGTGGAGGACTATAATTAGAAGGTTATATTTGTATGTGTGAGAAATAACTATATATATTAATGATAACTATAACTATAATAGCTATAATATTAAAACTGTTAAAACGTTATATCTCGGCAACGGATTGATTATAATATAAACATTTGTTATTGAAAAGCTAATACTATACTATATAAGATTATTTCTTTAATTTGATTTAAAAAAAGTGGTAGACTAGCTTTGAAAAATGCTCTAAGAATAGAGTAAGAAAAAGGGGCGATTTCTCCCCGGGCGCGTGTTTAGACAGAAAAGATGTGGATTAGTCTGCGACGGACATTATTTGCGCCATAAGAAACGGTACGGGGTCTTTAGAGCCACGAGCAGGGAACTTGGAGCCATCGAAAATTTTTGGGAACTTGGAGCCACGAGCAATGGGAACTTGGAGCTTTTAGGAAAAAAATGATTTGGGCTTAAATTCAGGTTTCGCTTAGGCTTAGGTACACGTTTTAGCGAGATTTTATTTTTGGCTCCAAGCTCCCAACTTACAGCTCTCAAGTTCACCCCTTACGGCTCCAAGTTCCTTAGTTCCTGTCTCCAAGTTCCAGCTCCAAGTTCCCTAGGTCTGATCTACCCTGAATCTAAGAAACTTGTATTCCATTTGGGCGGCAGCGGCCCACTGAATAAAACTTCTACCATATGATAAGAATTTATTTATACGTTTTAACTACACAGCACTGTTGCATTTTTGTAATCCTATGAAGAAATGATAATTAAAAAAAATTATAAGTTACACAGCAACTCTCTAATAAAACAAGAACGAAAACGCCACTTTTTAAAATTTATAATTGTTTCTTACACATACAAATATAACCTTCTAATTAAAAAAGTGGCGATTTCGCGCTTGTCGAAAATTGCTGTGAGTATAATTTTTTTCAAAAATTCTCATTTCATCAGACTAAAAAATGCAACAGTGCTGTGTATTTAGTTTAACCTATAAATAAATTATTATCATATCGTAGAAATTTTTATTCAGTGGGCAGCTCGCCAAATCAAATACAAATTTCTTATGGTGCAAATAATGTCCATTTCAGACTAAAGCTAAAGTCCTCCCGGCTGAAAGTTAGTACGTAACCGCTCTCCGCCAGGAAAAAATAAACAATAAATCGTGAGCGAGAAAAATTTTAAAAAAAAATTTTAGCGGTTGTAACCAATTATCATTCAGTTGCGTCATGTGTTTCTCTGCACGTGATATTTTCTCAAAGAACGAGTAGTTACTTTACCACTCATCTATTTTCACCCTGATGGAATTTAGCTTTAATCCACATTTTTTCTTTTAAAGCGTATTTTACGATGGAGAAACCGCCTCTATTTTCCGCTCTATTCTTAGAGCATTATTCAAGACTAGTAAAAAATAAAAAAATCCACAGCACATGCTTCTTGAAAAAATGGTTCTATAAATAATTGGCTTCTTGGTATTAAAAGAAGAAGAAGAAGAAGGTTCTGAATTTCAAAATTTATTCACATTCTCTAATAATGATGGGCGCGGTGCCGCGGGGCTAAATCGCTTCCGCGCCACTCATGAATAGTTTTGAACAGCTAAAACTATTCTAAAATATGTATGAAAATCCCAGTTGGAGCCAAAAAGATAAATATCGCTAAAGTTCACCTGAAGCCTAAGCGAAACCTAAATCTAAGCCCAACCGAATTTTCTTAAAAACTCCAAGTTCCTATTGCTTGAAACTACAAGTTGCCAAATTTTTGATGGTTCCAAGTTCACTGCTTGTGGCTCCAAGTCTCTTAAAACTATTACTCGACAAAAAAAAACTAAAAACTACGACGAAAAGTGGGCTCACGATCATTTCCCAAAATATCATGTCCAAAATAAACCTGATTAAAACTAAGTTTGTGGCGACAAAATGGGCAAAAAGTTTCAATGGGTTTTAAAAAATCAAAAACATTGAATAATACTGAACTACTCGCTTTAAGAAATTTTGTGCGTTTTAAGCGAATTATTTAAATGAATTCCGAAAAATTTCGTTGTATTTTTAGGTGTGAAATTTACGGGTGTGGAGCTGATGAGTCGGAAAGGCTCTGGCAGCCATGCACAGCACCATCCACTCCTCGCAACTCCCCACCAAGACTTCCGCCACTCGCGTTCCCCTCATGCAAACCAAACCCAATGGGAACTCTAAAAACGTGGAAAGTGATATCTACTCATTACAGACGAGCGATATCGATTGATTGACAGAAGTAATACTGTTGGAATACACGAATTGAAATCAATATTCTCAAAATCAAGGACCGTTTGAATCCACCTATGAAATGGCGGCTCAAAAGCCAAATGATAAAACCAAAAAAGCAATAATTTCCCCTAAGCAACCATTACCGTTGTACACTTTTTAAATCGTCGTTACTACGACAAAATTAGCCACTATTTGTATGCTAAATATGTGCAACTGTGACTCACTTTAGATTTATAACAGCACCTTATTCACGAGATAATGAGTCACAGTCACGTGATATTTTATAATGACTGTGGCTCATTTTGCCGTAGTAACAACGCAAAAATGCAGTCATTAGTCTGTCACGCAAGGTATATTTTATCGCGTTTTCCTAAATGCTAAATAAACATGGTGTGAAAACAAACAAACAGTGTATAAAAACAATCAAAGCGAGAAGTTTTTCTCATATCAAAAATCGCTGCACAGATTTAATTAAATAAAAAAGATTTCATGGTTATTTTGTGTATTTGAAAGAAAAACTCAAAATTACTCTTTAATCTTTTTTTACAAATGATCAAAGATACCGTTTGTTGACGTAAAGATCCCATCATGATGAATAAGCTAAGCAATCTTAGAAACATTTTTTTAAAAAAATGTTGTATCGTGTAAATTAATCGTGACAAACTTTAAAAATTTCACTTTTTGCGAAAAAAGAAAATTTTTTTGTGTGTTTGTATTCTTTAAGGCTAAGTAAAAATTAATTAGGTTACTTATTTTACTTGGTGTTGCGTAAAGGTATCAAGATGCCACGTTAAAACATAAACTGGGTAATTTTAAAAATTACAAACAATGCTAGATAAAAATTTACGTTCACCGTTCCAACCTTAAGTTTGTTTTGCTAAATATTTTTGGCTATACGGAAAAGCCATAATTTGGCCTAATTAATCCTCATTGCGACACTATTATTTTTTAAAATTAGTAAAATTCAAGATAAAAAAATATGTTTATACTTAACCTTTATGAATATACACTACACTTTGCTGCTGTAAAGATTTACTGTTATTTTACTTATATTTGGAAATTTATTATTTTAGCAATGAATAAACTACAAAATATATTTAAATTTCATATTTTTAACATTAATATGCAATGTACATGATTTACACAGGGTATATTATTAGTGATTAAATTTGTTTTGAATTAATTGTTTTTTAAAGTACTCTTCAGTCATCATATCTTTAAACTATTTTAAAAGTCAAATACTAAACCCAAAACAAAACATTTAACTAAAATTAGAATAAAAATTAATTATTAATTATTTAAAAATATATGTTCTAATTTGTGACTTTACTTTTTTTAGAAAGTTTCATGCGGATTAATTTTTCAAGTTATAGATTGAAAAATAGGGTCAGAGATCCTCAATTTTATATCAAGAATTATTTTATTTGTATTTAAATGTTAAATGTAGTTATATGTTAAGAAATAAATTTTAAAGTGTGCGTATAAAAAATTTTAATAAAAAGTTTTCTTGTATGTTTTTTAAATTGGCTTGTGACAAAAAAATTTTCAAAATACTAAAAGACAAACCTAAATAAAAAGGAGATAGTCATTACATCTTAAGTAATTTTTGCTGATATATCAATAACAATCCCATGTATTGTATTAAATAAATAAATTAAAAACTAATGGTTCTTGATTTCTGAAAAAAAAACCATAGAAGTGTTTTCTTAAAAAGTTAGTTTCTGTAAAACAATTCATAATAATCGATCATAAACTTACATATGTAACACTTGCGCAAAGTACCATGTTACTCATCTCATATTATTTTGTCTCATTCTCCCAACCACTTTTTTTCAAACAATGTCTTTCACCAAAAATTATTATTAAAAAGCTATGAAAATAATAAAAAAATCTACTATTTATTAATAAAAAGTTCTAAAACAAAGCTAAAGCTTCAGAAAATAATCGATAGAAAGTTAAACCTAAATTTTATTATTATTATTGTCTACAATAATCCATGAAATCGTTTTTGCTATAAAATACCAATTAGCCATTACAGGGTTCAAATTCATAAATCATTAGGGAGTGTGAATTTAAACATCCACCAAGCCCCAAAACAGGAATTATTCCAGTTACATAACTGGTATGATTAAGGGTCGATGGAGCCTTGGGAAGTTGTAGCCAAAAATAGGGAACTTGGAACCTGAGTGAAACTTGGAGCCGAAAATAAAAATCGCTAAAACGTTTACCGCGTTAAGCTGAATGCCTCAATCTGAACCCTTACAAACCAATTTTTTTTAGGCTTCTAGTTCAAAAAACTTTTCCATGGCTCCGAGTTCCCTGCTTGTGGCTTCAAAGACCCCCGTACCGCTGGTATAGAAAATCATACACAACGTCTACAACTTCACGAAATAATTACAAAAGTTTGCCAACTTATGTAACTGAACCTCCCAGTATTTGTGTCAATTATAGACAAAAAAATATCGTCAAAAGTTGGCATTCGCAAACCAAGAATCATGTAGGACCTAATTCGATAAGCTCATAATTAACGTCTATTTTCAATCAAAATAAACAGATTCTAAAAGGTAATATTGCGGCTTTTGAAAAGCGTCAAGATTGAAAAACAGTCAACTGCAAAAACTCGATGGTTTTGTGAAAAGAAACTTCTAAAAACATATAATAATAAAAAGATATTTATAAAATAATCTACAAAAACTAAAAATGTTCAAATTTCAACACATAATGGCCATTATTTTAATAAAAGTTTGCTTATTCAAATTGACCAACTGTTTCTACAAAGTCTTAATAACCTTTTTTTTATAAATTCTAAAATTTTTATTTGTTTCTTAAAGTTGTGCTATAGTGTTAATTGGTTTTCTGGCTAAAAATAAATTTTGTTGAACATATGCGTATTTTTTAATTAAAAACAATCTTGCAATTTTGTTTCATTCAGCCAATTACTGTCCTGATTTATTTCCACTCCAATTAAAATTCATGTGCCGTCTTGGGCTTTTTTGTAAACTGTTAAGATTTTTATTAAAGGGTAAAACCCGAAGGCAAAGGGTAAGCCAAAAAAGTATGCAGTGCTTGTTTAAAAACAAAAACTTGATTGTTAAAAATAATATTTTTATTTCTATGTTTATATAATTTAAAATATGTGATATAGTAATTTGGCTTTAAAGAAATTAATAAATTTAAATTAACAATATTTTTTCACAATTAATTTGAAATTATTTTAAGTCAATAAAAAATATTTCAATATCCGAAATTCAAAAAGTATTTTTAGAAAATTACTAATATCTGAAAAATTTTGGCAAAATCTCGTTTTTCTACAAACACTTAAAATCTAAACCCAATGTTGTAAATTTTTAACTTTTACAAACAAAAAGTCCTAAAAGTAAAAACTGTTTTTAATTCATCCGCATACAAACATTGAACTCCTTAATATGCATGTATAATATATATGTCATAAAAAATGCTTTATACTAAACAAACTGTTTCAAAAGACTTTTACCCAAACCAAAAATGCTTTTACCAAAACTGTTTAAGTTGAAAACGAACTTAAGAACTTGATCAAACAATCAGTAAATAAATAAGGTTAGAAATCTGCTAATAATAATGAAAAAATCTGCTATAATAATTTAAGCCGGGGCGTCAGGTATATATACTACCAATTTTCTCGTTGATCTAGCAATACAAGATGTAACTGAACGAGGATA
>JASAMX010033348.1:0-22844 GCA_030248175.1 Microlaimidae sp. YZB2_3
TGGCTATACAATTACAAACCTGGGGCATTTGGACATTTCTTGTTAAACGCCAAGGTTTTGAAATAATATTAAAAAGTGTAAAAAATACTAATATATTTTAGATTTGATAATTTAAATACTCAGGCATTTAAATGAATGCAAAGTTTAAGGTTTTATATATTTTAAAATCTTTCCATCTGTTTTCAGTTTTCTGAATTAAACTAAATTTTGTGAGGTTTGATTAGTATTTATTTAGGAGACAAATACAAAGTAAAAAACATACGTTTTGCCCACAAAAACAACAAGTAGTAACAATAATTTTAATTTGTAAAGAATTATATTGATTTTTGTTTGTTTCAGTAATATGTTTTTAATTTAAGGAACAAAACATAAAATAGTTTTAATTTTTTAAGTAAATTTGGTTTGTGATGATGGAGGTAACTCCACTAGAATTAATTCAATGGAAGTTTTGTTTTTTATATGGGATATTACTCAGGGAGTTGTTTTTATTGTTCGCTAATGCTGTTTAAAGATATTCCACTAAACTTTTAATAAAAAAATCTGAAATGGTTTGTGTAGCCGAAAATTTATGTTGATATCGCGCATTTAAGAAACGTAACTGTATATAATATCCAGCTAGAATTCTTTGTTCAAACTGTCGTAGCAATGTTCAAACTTATTTTTGTTGCTAATTTAACAAAATTTTGATAAAATAGTGTTGTGGTTCTAAAAGTAGAAGTCCTGACAATTTGAAGCACCTGATTTATTTTAAACGCGGGTTATACGTCATAATAGTCAGTTTTTTGATATAATTATATTTTGACTGATATGTCAAGCTCTTTTTATCATTTTAGAGATTTTCTGTTATTTTTTTCTGTTATTATTTTTGTTAAATTTTAGAGTTATTAATTTTTTACGTGGTTTGTGCAAAAGAGCATTTATATTCAAATAATGTTATAGCTTAAGGTCTCTTCAGACAGTTTTCTTAAATATGGAAAATCGCGACTTTTGACATACAAAAACCAACTTTTTGAATATGGAAAATCGCAAAATACAGAAATGTTTCGATAATAAATTAATATGTTTGTTAAAAAGACAAAAATACCACGATTATAAAGTGCTTATTCATTATTTTTATTGGTAGTAGTTGAAATAATTGATATTGAAAATCAAATTGCAACCAATTTTTAAAACCCTTAATGATTTTTACTACTCAGTATTTACTAAAAAATTGACTTCCAATAAAAAAGGAACTGTTGTGCTTTTTCACGTACGTAAAAAGTAATGAAAATATTTTTGTATTTATGGTTTAATATACGATTTTCCGTAAGAATTGGGGGTTAATTTCTTCAAAATTGCGGCGAAACGTGGATTTAATTTAATTTAAAGAAATTTAAAGCTCCAAATAGTATGTTTTTATTTAAATATATGATTTTTAAACTGCCATCATAGCTCTCGCGCTGTTAATCTGTTTTGTGTGCATATTTTAGATTTAATAAAGGCCGTGCGTTTATAAACCTTTTTTAGATCAAATTAGCAGATGGCTATGTGAGGCAGTTAGGAGAGCCCGCCTCCCACTGTTAAATATTTTGAGGTCGAGGGATCGATTCCCATTGTGAACATATTTTGATATATTTTCGTTGCCACATTAATTATTTTATATTAATATTTACTTAGATTTATTATAATATTTTCAATGAATCAAAACAAAAAAAAACTATTTGTAAATATTTAAACCGCATTTGTTTCCTACTTTTTTCCGCTTATTCGAATTTTCGTCATTGGGATATTTTAAAATAATATAATGGTCTATAATTACAATAAATAATAAAATACATTTTATGTAAGTAAAAAAAATAGATTTTGCTCTGATATATTTTTCAGCTGGTTTTTTTCTTGAACGCTGTGAACTAAAAACTGTCCGGAGAGACCTTAAAGTGAGCACTGGTAATTTTTGTTTTAAATCCGTTTTCGAACAGTTATTTTTTATTTTGCTTTTTTCGCTAAAATTTTTTTAGAGTTTAGTTGTGGTTTCCTGTTCATTTTGAATTTCGGTTTTAAAAAAATTAAAAAAATGCTGTGGATTACGGTATTTTGGTCGATTTGTAGGCAAAAATTGATGAAAATATATAAGTTTTTGAACCAGACTCAAACTATATATCAGTTTAACGAATTTTTGATAAATTTATAACACTTTTGGGTAGCTTGCAAGAAACTATAATTTTAGAAGTAAAATTTATTAATTTTTAGCTATAATTTAAAATAAAACCAGAAACTACACGTTATTTATTAATGCTCTCGGTGCTATATTCTTTGCGAAATTAATCTCAAAATTTTTATTTACAACACTAAATTAGTGGTCGAAATTAAGTAAATCACCTTAAATTAAATAAAAAAAAGCAAACGTAAATCAAGAAATTGTGCTCATGTAAAAATGTACGACGGCTGTGTCTGAAAATTATTAATTTTTTTAATAGTGAATATTTCGAATTTTTGTTTAATTTATCTACTTAACGGATGTTATAAGAATTCTTTCCATGTGTGTCAGCTATATGTATCATTTTTTGACAAGTTCAAGGTATTTTTGTGAATAAATTGGTCAATAATCATATCAAAATATTTGTATTTCATTATCCGCCATATTTAACTTTTGCAAAAACCTTTGTGCGTTGATCTTCAGGTTTATTTCAGTAATGATTTTTAACTATTGCGATGTCAATCGTAAAACCAAAATTTTTACAGCACAAACTGATGAATTACTTATTAATTCATTTTAACATAATTAAACATATCATCGTGTAGCAATTTTCTTAGGTATAGCTTAAATTTAAAAAAATAGGAAAACTACGATTTTTTAATTTATATTTTTAATTTTTGTACCATCATGTCGGCAGTATAAAAAATGCTTACTTCGTGCAACGTTTATATTACATTAGTATGTTTGTTTTAAAAACAAAGCACAAAATTTTGTAATTTTCTAAAGTTTAAGTTTTTATAGGAACGGCGTTTATTTTTTTCCAGTTCGTTTTTGCGCAGTGCACTTTGGTCCAGTGCTTTAGTCTTGTAAACTCTTGATTCATTGTAGACTTTTGCTGCATAATTCTTGGAATTTTCTAAATTTTACCTTAGGTAAAAAATTTCACCTGTTCTTGTTATAAATATTTATCTCATTTTGACAATTTTGTTGCCGAAGCTGATTTTTCACAGCGATCACCACGTGCTTTGCATGTGCTTTAAAACCTTTTGTAACCGAACTTTTATAAATCAAATATTATGTGAAGCATTTTAAAAGGCATTTTAAATATTTGTACTTACACTACAACGGAATAGCACTAGAACTGTATGCACG
Organism: Microlaimidae sp. YZB2_3; assembly: GCA_030248175.1. Classification (NCBI taxonomy): domain Eukaryota; kingdom Metazoa; phylum Nematoda; class Chromadorea; order Desmodorida; family Microlaimidae; species Microlaimidae sp. YZB2_3. Next base: position 3,329 of record JASAMX010033348.1, read on the forward strand.
TAGGCTTAGATGTAACTTCCATAAGTATGAGCGGAAATAAATCGACTTTTTAGAAATCATACAAAAAACCAAGCTATTTTTGCCTTTTTACCAAAAAATGGCTACTATAGAGGAATACCACTTAAAATTTGTAATTTCTAGCCTCAATATCTCAATCATTGACCTACTACACTACCATCACTCTAATTACATTAAAACGTTTATTTATTGGGCGTCATATTTCTGAAACGTCAACTAAACGTGGTGACTAGTAATTTTAAACACCAAATTTGAAAGTAAAGCTTGGAATTTAAGCATGTTACAATCAAGTTTAAACACAATATAATCGCAAACTAAAGCCGTCGGCTCTGCACCAGATTTTTAAGCAAAAATAAAAAAAAATAAAAAACTTACTTGAACATAAAATAAAAAAAACAAACTGAATTCTTTTGAACATAAAATATCTATAGTTTTATCGATTTAGGCAGTTGAAATAAATTATTAACACGCCAGAAAGTAGACATGCAACATGTTATGACGGAAAAAACTAATAAATTCTCGAAAATTACGGACTAATCTAAAAGGATTTACACGTTAGGAAATACAGCTTTTTTAAGCTCATTTAGTAACAATTTGCTTTTTACTCTGCTTCAAATATATTTTACAAAATATTCTATACGTATAATTTTTGAAACTTTTATTTATTTTACAAGCTGTATAGAAATAAAAAAGTAACAACTGATTGTTTTTGTTTGTTTTTTTTGGTAAAATATTAATTAATATTCTATTCAATTAATCAACTAATCTCACAAAATTCTATAGTTTGCATATATCTCAATATTAACTGAAAACCGGAAAATGAAAAGATTTTTATACTTTTAAAGTAAAAAAATTGTCTTCGCTTCCAAATTGCAAATTATTTCATTTTGTATAAATAGTAAGCTAGCGATTTCATCACTTATTAATATTATTATAAATATAAATTTTGTTTTGGGTAATTGGAGCCATAAGTAAGAAATATGGTAAAGTTTTCTTAAAATTATGCATAGCTGGAGCCACAAAAAAGGAAATTAACCAGCTCTACTAAAAAATCATAAAAAGTTAAAGTATTTTTAAGGACTTTGGCTTTTACTATTCTTTAAATTTTACGTCATGTTGTGGGATCTGCATTTGTTTGACTCTTAGCTGCTTATTAATTGGCTCCTTTTTGTTTCCGATTAATAGTTACCTTTGGTTTTGTCTTTGATTGCTTTATGACCAAAAAACAAATTTTGCCGGTTTTTATCTAAAAGGTGTTTATATTATTGATTTTTTTGCTTTATTAATTTTTCCAACGAAAGCTATGTTTACTATATGCTTTCTGCAGCCTGCATTTTACTGACAACTTTTTTCTATGCACATATATTAGATGTTCCAAAAAAAAATTATGCTATACACTTCCTACCATTGTGATTTAGGCCATTAAGATTATTTTAGTTATTTTACGAAATCGACAATATTTTTTTTATAATTTAAAGTTTTAATATTAGATTTAAAGCAATAATTCGTCATTCATATAACGCAATAAAAATCCGTATTTTACTTAAAAATATAAAAAAAATCGATATTTAAAAAAATAAACGCAATTTTATATTACATAAAAATGCACTTTTTCTCGTTTGTTTTGACGGTATTAATCTTTTTTCGTTTTGCTGTGTTTCCGGTGTCTCTTACGAAAGAAATAAAGTTCCCCTCTTAGTTTCTTAAATATAGCTATTTCACTGAAATAAGCCTTTAATAGCTTACTAGTCCGATTTACTGGAAAAGCAACTTAAAATTAAATTCCGGCGTATCTATACTAATTGATGTATTAAATTGTAGATATTTCAATTTGGTTTTATTTTGTTTTAGTTTCTGCGTACATATTTCTCCATTGTTTACATTATTCATTTCTTTTAAAAAAAACTTTATATTTTTACATTGTAAAAGCCTAGATTTTATATTTGGTTCTATTGTGATCAATAATGACAGTATAATGGCATAACTGGAAAGGTGTTGTAATTATAAAGGTCTATTCTGGAAGTACTGTATGTTGTTAAAAATTATAATGGCATAAACTGGCGTCACTTTTTATGCAGGATGTACTCATTTTCGGTAATAATGTGCGGGTCAAAAAAGCTAAATAAAATAAAAGTCTATTTAATCGAGCTAAATATACTTAACTAAATCTTAATATTAAACGTATTTATTTGCTTTCGTAATTAACCAAAATATACGAACTCTAATATGCCTGATTAATATATTTTACGCTAATTACCATGTTACCAATAATAATTATCCCTTTTCAGTTGCTTATAATTTTACTTGTTATTAGTTTCAGTTTACAAAAACAAAAGAATATTATTCTAAAATGATCGTTCCACCGTGAAGTATATTTTTCTATTTATACCGTTAAAATATTAAATAAATTACTTGAAGTAGGCAGGTATAAAAGTACACTTGTAAAAAAATTTTCGGCGTTTATTAAACGCGTAACCGTTCGTGGGTCTATATCCAAATTTTATGTGCGGCGACTGAAGCGTCTATTATTCGTTTTTACCGTATAGAATGTCTCGAGTCGGTTTGCATTTCCGAAAATTTATGCACCAGCAGTCCAGAAGCTTCGATCTCGGGGAACGAGCTTATTCCGGCGAAATTGACGAAAAGCTATCCCATTGGGAGGTATGTGGTTCTATATTTTGCAATATGATGTTAATCGCTTTGTTCCGTTAACACTTACTGATTGGTCCCACGTCAAATAGCGTCTTTCTTCAGCGTTTTGGAGTATTATACATATGTAAATTTTATTATAATGTAAAAATAATAAAAACGGGTCGCTTTGTTCCGTTAACACTTACTGATCGCTCCCACGTCAAATAGCGTGTTTCTTCAGCGTCTTGGAGTATGATACATCTGTAAATTTTGTTTAAAACGATGTGTTTTTTTCTAGAAATTCTAGTTTCCGCAACTGCAACTGCCTTTTTGCGCTCTTGCGCCAGTCAAGAAATAGCACAATATAAGCTTATATTTAGTGTAGAAAAATACAATAAATACAAATTAAAGATGAATTCTATCAGGGTGAAATTGACTAGGTGGTAAAATAACCACTCATTCTTTGAGAAAATATCACGTGAAGAGAAACACCTGACGCAACTTAATAATAATTGGTTACATCATTTCTGATAACTTTTTTTTATTATTTTTATTCTCAAGCTCAAGTTCATTGCTTTTTTTCTTGTTTTTCATTGTTCATGCTCAAGCTCAAGTTCATTGTTTATTTCTTCCTGACGGCGAGCGGTTACGCCCTGAACTTCAGCCTGAAGGATTTTAACTTTAAATAAATCTGCTTTAAAGTCAGTTTGTGATTTTAAAGAATTTTCAATATAAACACAGTAAACAATAGATATGGATAATTTGGCTTGAATGTATCAATATAAAAAGGTTGATGTTTGCGCCTGTTTAAAAAAAATTGAATGCTTTTGTTTTGTCCACTTCTGTATGCGTGATTGTTTGTTTGGAATTTGATTATCATTAGTATTTTATTGATTATTATTAAGACCAAAATTATGCTGTTGAAATAGTATTGGCTATTGATCAGTGTTGACTACTACTAATATGTATTACAAAAAAAAATTGTTTTTTCTTAGAAAATAATAATTTTGAGATGCTGTTTTTTCGACATACTATACAGGAATTATGCAAATTATGCGTTTTAACTGTCGTAAACTAAAGTGCGTGTCGAAATTTTGAATAAAAACGCGCGTTTTTTCGCAGGAATTGTTTTAAAAATGTTAAAAAAATAAATAAAGCATATTAAATAGGATTTTTTAAAAATATGCTTGTTTTCTAACTTGGCATACAAATCTTTAAAAACTATAAACTTTGTATTTTGTTTGGTAAGTTTGCGTGACTTGGCTAAAATGACTTTCAACTAAATTAAACTTTCTTTTATTAAGTTCGTTTTAAATACAGTATAAAACAAAGACCTAAACTTAAAAGCGCTTTGAATTGAATTTTTAAATAGTTTGAAATTTAATGAATCTTTACTAATAATTCTATTATGTATCTTAAGCCTAAATATTATTTAAAAAAATGTTGAAAACTAAACTTGTGTTTAACTAATTTTATTCTTAAAAATTTCTGGTCCATGTTAAATTTTGTATAACGTTTTTTATAGGAAATCAATAATTTTCGACATGGATTTTTTGCTAATAATTAAAAACCGTTATTTAGATTATGTAGCTGCGAAAATTTTTAGGGAATTGTTAGATGTTCCTAAGTTGTAGCCGAGTTTTTCTTATAGTTTTAAAAGTCACCTACCTATAACTATAAAAATTATAGTGTATATTAATTTATTTTTTTAAATCTTACGAAGGTATGCTGTAGTTTATGTATAAACTATAAAATTAACAATAAAATCATATTTTTCACCACGTTTTTTTGTCTGCTTAAAAAAATTTTTTTAGATTTTATTTTATTTTTGATATTATGATATTTCATAACTGTGACTCTTTTTATAGGTTAATCTGACTCATTATGTCGTTCTTTGACACAATGAGTCAGAAGCGGCATAAAATGCTCATAACTGTGGCTCTTTTTATAGGTTAACACACAAATAATCTAAGCAAAATGAGTCAGAGTCACGTTGATTTTATAGCGATTGTGACTCTTTGTGTTACGACGATATGTCCTTCTGGACCTATCATGCTTACGAAAGTTAAAATCAGTTGATTACAATCTACTTATTAAAAGTCAAAATAGTATCTGAATTTTAAAAACAAAATGCAAAAACTCACCACAAAAAATAATTGTCACAAATAATAAGACACTTGTCACAAACTATTATATTTTGAATGAAATTTAATTGAAAAGGGTTTGCCTCCCGGTAATTTTGACACTTTTACTTTATTTTAAAAAAGTCGAGATAAACCTAATTAGTAAAAACCTTTTTTTCGTTGTATTTTTTTGTTAACAACAAAGAGTACAAAATTATTAGATTATTTTTAGTATAAAACAATTTTGTTTAATTTCGCCGATATATATAACTACTTCAATTTGATATATTGGTAATTTGACGCATGTTTTGTTTATTATGTTTTAAATTCGTATCCATAAAACAAAAAAAACTCACAAAAGTTCCTCATGTGCGTACAAGCCAATAGCTATTTCAAGAAAAATAATTATAAATAAATTAAATGATTTAACGTTATAAACATGACTGATTCAGAATTAAGAATATGGCAAGATGTGAGTTGTAATTTTGATTTTTAAAAAAATAATATAAAACATAATAGTGTATTCTAAATTGTTTAACAATTTAGTATTGATTTAATGGATGTAATTGGCAAAAAATTTTTAAGTTTAATCCAATATTAGTAATGCTATAATAAACGTTGATTTCGTAACATCTATACCGCCGTGTAGAAATTATACTATATAACACACACACACACACACACACACACACACACACACACACACACACACACACACACACACACACACACACACACACACACACACACACACACACACACACACACACACACACACACACACACACACACACACACACACACACACACACACACACACACACACACAATATATATATATATATATATATATATTTATTATATATATATATATTGAAAACTAAAACTAAAAATTGAGAACTCACGTGTGGATAGATGGCTAGAAAACACTTTTTCACAATTCGGGTTGCAAATGGCTAACATAATTATCAAGTGATCTTGTACTATGTAGAGGTTGTAACAATGTTACATTTTTCCAAAACCAATAACCTCTGCTTTCAACATACTCTTTTATTAAGGGTACACTGTACCCCCCTCTTTTTACTGACTATGTATGTAGGTATTACTGTATATTGTACTGTTAAGTGTTGTATTGTATTAATATATATAATCACTATACAATAAACTATTTTACTATTTACTATATGTAATATTATGTATACAAAATATGAGTGTATGTGCGTTTTGCGCGCGTGTACGTGTACGCGCGTGCGCGGCGCGTGCGCGCGGAGCGCGCGCGTGTGCCGTTCGCGGGACAAAATCTCGTAGCCAACCACCTTCGGTTTATTTTTTCCCTTTTATCAATTTACATAATCGCCACCCCGAGATCACCCGCAATGTATTTAACAGTGTAAATCATTTTATTTTTTTTTTTTTTGCCGGTAAACCGAAAAATAACTGAATTTTTGCTTAACCCGTAGCTTACTGGTTTTGTTGTAGAACCGTTCGGAACAGGTTCTAGAAGTTGTCCCAGTTTCAGAACTGTTCGGAAACAATCCAACTCGGAAAGTTGAACTCGTTTTAGAACTGTTTCGGAACAGTTCTAGTTTTTTTTCAACTTGTTCGGACCGTTCGGACGTGTACTTTTCCAGTTTGCCCAAATTCGGCGAGACGATTTGAAAATGCCGAAGTTGTACTTTGGTGCATTATAAAAGTCACCGAAAACATTTTCCAACATTATCACGTGATTTTATTGTGTATTTCCGTTGTCCAATGTGTTTAAATATTATTTGCGAAGTTTCATTATTTTTTGATTTTGAGAACTGCAAATCAGTCTGAGAACCGTTCGAGAACTGTTCGGAACAGGTTCTAGAACCTTTTAAAAACAATTGCAGAACGATAGCACAAGGGCATGTAGAGTACCGGTTAAGGCTGCTTCATACTTTATGTAAACGTCCTTTCTACAAATTTCGAAAAGACAAATACATTGTATATACGTATGTAAAAATGTTTTAAATTTTGCCCAAAGGATGTTTTTACATAGAGTACTAACCACATGCGCACGCAAGTCTCCTTATATTTATTTTGAGTATTTAAGGTTGAAAAGAAATTTGAAATGTGTGTTTTAGCATACACTATTAACAACGATTAATTGCGCAGTATTTTTTGTTTACAGAAATAAAAATATTAAAAAAACGCTTTCTTCTTTCTTATTTAAAACTACTCTCTAATTAATGTCAATTTAATAAACTAAATAAAGATTATTTTTATTTACAGTTATCGTATACTTTTTCAAGCAATCTTTATCAAGATTTTAAAAAGCTGCAAAAAAATCAAAAGTATATTGTTAGTTTAGATTTATGCATTTAACAAATAAGTATTAAAGAACAGTTGGGAGAAAAAAACTAGAAAACTAATTGTTTAAAGTCAATTTTAGATTATACAACGATAAAAAATCTATAAGACTAGTTTTTTATTAAAAACTTGATAGAACCACAACAATTTCTAACATATTACTCGAGACAAAATTTTGTGGTTCTATCAAGTTTTTAATAAAAAACTAGTCTTATAGGATTTTTTATAGTTTTAATACTTTATGTACTTAGGGTGTTAAAATTAACTTTAAAACAATTATAGTTTTCTAGTTTTTTTCTACCCCAGCTGTTCTTTAATTTTATTTGTTAAATGCATAAATCTCAACTTAACAATATACTTTTGATTTTTTGCAGCTTTTTAAAATCTTGATAAAGATTGCTGGAAATTGTCGATAACTGTAAATAAAAATAATCTTTATTTCGTTTTGTAAATTGACATTAATTAGAGATAGTTTTAAATCAAGAAAGAGAACAAAGCGTTTTTTTTTAATATTTTTATATTATATAAACAAAAATACTGCGCAATTAACCGTTGTTAATAGTGTATGCTAAAACACACATTTCTTTTAAAAAAAATTGCTTTTCAACCTTAAATACTAAAATAAACTATAAGGAGACTTGCGTGCGCATAAAGGCTGGTTCATACTTATGTAAAAACGTCCTTTGGGCAAAGTCCAAAGGACGTTTTTACATACGTATATACAATGTATTTGTCCTTTGGAGTTTGTCCAAAGGACGTTTTTACATAAGTATGAAGCAGCCTTAACCGGTACTCTACATGCCCCTGTGCTATGCGTTCTAGAACTGTTCGGAACAGTTCTAGAACCTGTTCCGAACAGTTCTAGAACAGTTCTAGGACTGATTTGCAGTTCTCAAAATCAAAAAATAAATAAAACTCCGCAAATGATATTTAAACACATAAAACAACGGAAATACACAATAAAATCACGTGATAAGTGTTGGAAAATGTTTCGGTGACTTTTATAATGCACCAAAGTACAACTTCGGCATTTTCAAATGCCGAATTTCTCACAAATTTGGGCAAACTGGAAAGTACACCGACACCGTCCGAACAGTTCCGAACAGTTCCGAACTTAGAACTGTTCCGAACAGTTCTAAAACGAGTTAGAACTTCCGAGTTAGAACTGTTCCGAACAGTTCTAAAACTGTTCGGAACAGTTCTAGAACCTGTTCCGAACAGTTCTACAACTGGACCGGTTGAGTACGGGTTAAGGCGACTTTTTTTTGGTTAAGTTTTTTTCGTTACGGCAAAGACCATAACGGCCAGGCCAGCGAAAAGATAAAAATGATTTACACTGTTAAATCATTGCAGTAATATAATATACGGTAGCAATTATGTAAATTGATAAAAGGGAAAAAATAAACCGAAGTAGGTTGTCAGCTACGAGTATTCGCGCACTTACGCACGCGCCACACAAACGCGCACGCGCGTACAAGTACACACACAAACGCACATCCACTCACTGAGTATTTATACATAATATTACATATAGTAAATAGTAAATAGTTTATTGTATAGTGGTTATATGTATTAATACAATACAACACTTAACATACAATATACAGTAATACATATGTACATACATTGTCAGTAAAAAGAGGGGGAAAAAAGTCAGTACAGTGTACCTTAATAAAAAGTAGTATATTTTGAAAGCAAGGAGGTTATTAGTTTTGAAGAAAAATGTTTAACATTGTTACAACCTACATTGTACAAGATCACTTGATAATTTGTTCCACCATTTTGCAACCCGAATTGTGAAAAAGTGTTTTCTAGTATCCACACGTGAGTTCTCAATTTTTAGTTTTAGTTTTCAATATATATATATATATATATATATATATATATATATATATATATGTGTGTGTGTGTGTGTGTGTGTGTGTGTGTGTGTGTGTGTGTGTGTGTGTGTGTGTGTGTGTGTGTGTGTGTGTGTGTGTGTGTGTGTGTGTGTGTGTGTGTGTGTGTGTGTGTGTGTGTGTGTGTGTGTGTGTGTGTGTGTGTGTGTGTGTGTGTGTGTGTGTGTGTGTGTGTGTGTTATATAGTATAATTTCTACACGGCGGTATAGATGTTACGAAATCAACGTTTATTATAGCATTACTAATATTGGATTAAACTTAAAAATTTTTTGCCAATTACATCCATTAAATCAATACTAAATTGTTAAACAATTTAGAATACACTATTATGTTTTATATTATTTTTTTAAAAATCAAAATTACAACTCACATCTTGCCATATTCTTAATTCTGAATCAGTCATGTTTATAACGTTAAATCATTTAATTTATTTATAATTATTTTTTTTGAAATAGCTATTGGCTTGTACGCACATGAGGAACTTTTGTGGGTTTTTTTTTCGTTTTATGGATACGATTTTAAAACATAATAAACAAAACATGCGTCAAATTACCAATATATCAAATTGAAGTATTTATATATATCGGCGAAATTAAACCAAATTGTTTTATACTAAAAATAATCTAATAATTTTGTACTCTTTGTTGTTAACAAAAAAATACAACGAAAAAAAGGTTTTTACTAATTAGGTTTATCTCGACTTTTTTAAAATAAAGTAAAAGTGTCAAAATTACCGGGAGGCAAACCCTTTTCAATTAAATTTCATTCAAAATATAATAGTTTGTGACAAGTGTCTTATTAATTTTGCGACAATTATTTTTTTGTGGTGAGTTTTTGCATTTTGTTTTTAAAATTCAGATACTATTTTGACTTTTAATATGTAGATTGTAATCAACTGATTTTAACTTTCGTAAGCATGATGGGTCCAGAAGGACATATCGTCGTAACTCTAACACAAAGAGTCACAATCGCTATAAAATCAACGTGACTCTGACTCATTTTGCTTAGATTATTTGTGTGTTAACCTATAAAAAGAGTCACAGTTATGAGCATTTTATGCCGCTTCTGACTCATTGTGTCAAAGAACGACATAATGAGTCAGATTAACCTATAAAAAGATTCACAGTTATGAAATATTATAATATCAAGAATAAAATAAAATCCAAAAAAAAAATTTTTAAGCAGACAAAAAAACGTGGCGAAAAATATGATTTTATAGTTAATTTTATAGTTTATACATAAACTACAGCATAACTTTGTAAGATTTAAAAAAAATAAACTAATATACACTATAATTTTTATAGTTATAGGTAGGTGACTTTTAAAACTATAAGAAAAACTCGGCTACAGTTTAGGAACATCTAACAATTCCCTAAAAAATTTCGCAGCTACATAATCTAAATAACGGTTTTTAATTATTAGCAAAAAATCCATGTCGAAAATTATTGATTGCCTATAAAAAACGTTATACAAAATTTAACATGGACCAGAAATTTTTAAGAATAAAATTAGTTAAACACAAGTTTAGTTTTCAACATTTTTTAAATAATATTTAGGCTTAAGATACATAATAGAATTATTAGTAAAGATTCATTAAATTTCAAACTATTTAAAAATTCAATTCAAAGCGCTTTTAAGTTTAGGTCTTTGTTTTATACTGTATTTAAAACGAGCTTAATAAAAGAAAGTTTAATTTAGTTGAAAGTCATTTTAGCCAAGTCACGCAAACTTACCAAACAAAATACAAAGTTTATTGTTTTTAAAGATTTGTATGCCAAATTAGAAAACAAGCATATATTTAAAAAATCCTATTTAATATGCTTTATTCATTTTTTTAACATTTTTAAAACAATTCCTGCGAAAAAACGCGCGTTTTTATTCAAAACTTCGACACGCACTTTAGTTTACGACAGTTAAAACGCATAATTTGCATAATTCCTGTATAGTATGTCGAAAAAACAGCATCTCCAAATTATTATTTTCTAAGAAAAAACAATTTTTTTTGTAATACATATTAGTAGTAGTCAATACTGATCAATAGCCAATACTATTTCAACAGCATAATTTTGGTCTTAATAATAATCAATAAAATACTAATGATAATCAAATTCCAAACAAACAATCACGCATACAGAAGTGGACAAAACAAAAGCATTCAATTTTTTTCAAACAAGCGCAAACATCAACCTTTTTATATTGATACATTCAAGCCAAATTATCCATATCTACTGTTTACTGTTTAGTTTACTGTATTTATATTGAAAATCCTTTAAAATCACAAACTGACTTTAAAGCAGATTTATTTAAAGTTAAAATCCTTCAGGCTGAAATTCAGGGCGTAACCGCTCGCCGTCAGGAAGAAATAAACAATGAACTTGAGCTTGAGCATGAACAATGAAAAACAAGAAAAAAAGCAATGAACTTGAGCTTGAGAATAAAAATAATTAAAAAAAGTTCTCAGAAATGATGTAACCAATTATTATTAAGTTGCGTCAGGTGTTTCTCTCCACGTCATATTTTCTCGAAGAATGAGGGGTTACTTTACAACCTAGTCAATTTCACCCTGATAGAATTCATCTTTAATTTGTATTTATTGTATTTTTCTACATTAAATATAAGCTTATATCGTACTATTTCTTGACTTACGCGAAAGCGCGAAAAGGCGCATTGCAGTTGTGGAAACTAGAGTTTCTAGAAAAAATACATCGTTTTAAACAAAATTTACATATGTATCATACTCCAAGACGCTGAAGAAACACGCTATTTGACGTGGGAGCGATCAGTAAGTGTTAACGGAACAAAGCGACCCGTTTTTATTATTTTTTACATTATAATAAAATTTACATATGTCTAATACTTCAAAACGCTGAAGAAAGACGCTATTTGACGTGGGACCAATCAGTAAGTGTTAACAGAACAAAGCGATTAACATCATATTGTAAAATATAGAACCACATACCTCCCAATGGGATAGCTTTTCGTCGATTTCGCCGGAATAAGCTCGTTCCCCGAGATCGAAGCTTCTGGACTGCTGGTGCATAAATTTTCGGAAATGCAAACCGACTCGAGACATTCTATACGGTAAAAACGAATAATAGACGCTTCACTCGCCGCACATAAAATTTGGATATAGACACGCAAACGGTTACGCGTTTAATAAACGCCGAAAAATTTTTTACAAGTGTACTTTATACCTGTCTATTTCAAGTAATTTATTTATTATTTTAACGGTATAAATAGAAAAATATACTTCACGATGGAATGATCATTTTAGAATAATATTCTTTTGTTTTTGTAAACTGAAACTAATAACAAGTAAAATTATAAGCAACTGAAAAGGGATAATTATTATTGGTAACATGGTAATTAGCGTAAAATATATTAATCAGGCATATTAGAGTTCGTATATTTTGGTTAATTACGAAAGCAAATAAATACGTTTAATATTAAGATTTAGTTAAGTATATTTAGCTCGATTAAATTGACTTTTATTTTATTTAGCTTTTTTGACCCGCACATTATTACAGAAAATGAGTACATCCTGCATAAAAAGTGACGCCAGTTTATGCCATTATAATTTTTAACAACATACAGTACTTCCAGAATAGACCTTTATAATTACAACACCTTTCCAGTTATGCCATTATACTGTCATTATTGATCACAATAGAACCAAATATAAAATCTAGGCTTTTACAATGTAAAAATATAAAGTTTTTTTTAAAAGAAATGAATAATGTAAACAATGGAGAAATATGTACGCAGAAACTAAAACAAAATAAAACCAAATTGAAATATCTACAATTTAATACATCAATTAGTATAGATACGCCGGAATTTAATTTTAAGTTGCTTTTCCAGTAAATCGGACTAGTAAGCTATTAAAGGCTTATTTCAGTGAAATAGCTATATTTAAGAAACTAAGAGGGGAACTTTATTTCTTTCGTAAGAGACACCGGAAACACAGCAAAACGAAAAAAGATTAATACCGTCAAAACAAACGAGAAAAAGTGCATTTTTATGTAATATAAAATTGCGTTTATTTTTTTAAATATCGATTTTTTTTTATATTTTTAAGTAAAATACGGATTTTTATTGCGTTATATGAATGACGAATTATTGCTTTAAATCTAATATTAAAACTTTAAATTATAAAAAAAATATTGTCGATTTCGTAAAATAATCTTAATGGCCTAAATCACAATGGTAGGAAGTGTATAGCATAATTTTTTTTGGAACATCTAATATATGTGCATAGAAAAAAGTTGTCAGTAAAATGCAGGCTGCAGAAAGCATATAGTAAACATAGCTTTCGTTGGAAAAATTAATAAAGCAAAAAAATCAATAATATGAACACCTTTTAGATAAAAACCGGCAAAATTTGTTTTTTGGCCATAAAGCAATCAAAGACAAAACCAAAGGTAACTATTAATCGGAAACAAAAAGGAGCCGATTAATAAGCAGCTAAGAGTCAAACAAATGCAGGTCCCACAACATGACGTAAAATTTAAAGAATAGTAAAAGCCAAAGTCCTTAAAAATACTTTAACTTTTTATGATTTTTTAGTAGAGCTGGTTAATTTCCTTTTTTGTGGCTCCAGCTATGCATAATTTTAAGAAAACTTTACCATATTTCTTACTTATGGCTCCAATTACCCAAAACAAAATTTATATTTATAATAATATTAATAAGTGATGAAATCGCTAGTTTACTATTTATACAAAATGAAATAATTTGCAATTTGGAAGTGAAGACAATTTTTTTACTTTAAAAGTATAAAAATCTTTTCATTTTCCGGTTTTCAGTTAATATTGAGATATATGCAAACTATAGAATTTTGTGAGATTAGTTGATTAATTGAATAGAATATTAATTAATATTTTACCAAAAAAAACAAACAAAAACAATCAGTTGTTACTTTTTTATTTCTGTACAGCTTGTAAAATAAATAAAAGTTTCAAAAATTATACGTATAGAATATTTTTTAAAATATATTTGAAGCAGAGTAAAAAGCAAATTGTTACTAAATGAGCTTAAAAAAGCTGTATTTCCTAACGTGTAAATCCTTTTAGATTAGTCCGTAATTTTCGAGAATTTATTAGTTTTTTCCGTCATAACATGTTGCATGTCTACTTTCTGGCGTGTTAATAATTTATTTCAACTGCCTAAATCGATAAAACTATAGATATTTTATGTTCAAAAGAATTCAGTTTGTTATTTTTTTATTTTATGTTCAAGTAAGTTTTTTATTTTTTTTTATTTTTGCTTAAAAATCTGGTGCAGAGTCGACGGCTTTAGTTTGCGATTATATTGTGTTTAAACTTGATTGTAACATGCTTAAATTCCAAGCTTTACTTTCAAATTCGGTGTTTAAAATTACTAGTCACCACGTTTAGTTGACGTTTCAGAAATATGACGCCCAATAAATAAACGTTTTAATGTAATTAGGGTGATGGTAGTGTAGTAGGTCAATTATTAGGATATTGAGGCTAGAAATTACAAATTTTAAGTGGTATTCCTCTATAGTGGCCATTTTTTGGTAAAAAGGCAAAAATAGCTTGGTTTTTTGTATGATTTCTAAAAAGTCGATTTATTTCCGCTCATACTTATGGAAGTTACATCTAAGCCTACGTGCATACAGTTCTAGTGCCATTCCGTTGAAGTGTAAGTTCAAATATTTAAAATGCCTTTTAAAATGCTTCACATCATATTTGATTTATAAAAGTTCGGTTATAAAAGTTTTTAAATCACATGCAAAGCACGTGGTGATCGCTGTGAAAAATCAGCTTCGACAACAAAATTGTCAAAATGAGATAAATATTTATAACAAGAACAGGTGAAATTTTTTACCTAAGGTAAAATTTAGAAAATTCCGCAGCAAAAGTCTACAATGAATCAAGAGTTTACAAGACTAAAGCACTGGACCAAAGTGCACTGCGCAAAAACGAACTGGAAAAAAATAAACGCCGTTCCTATAAAAACTTAAACCTTAGAAAATTACTAAATTTTGTGCTTTGTTTTTAAAACAAACATACTAATGTAATATAAACGTTGCACTGAGTAAGCATTTTTTATACTGCCGACATGATGGTACAAAAATTAAAAATATAAATTAAAAAATCGTAGTTTTCCTATTTTTTTTAAATTTAAGCTATACCTATACCTATAGCTATACCTTTAAGATATGTTTAATTATGTTAAAATGAATTAATAAGTAATTCATCAGTTTGTGCTGTAAAAATTTTGGTTTTACGATTGAAATCGCAATAGTTAAAAATCATTACTAAAATAAACTTGAAGATCAACGCACAAAGGTTTTTGCAACAGTTAAATATGGCGGATAATGAAATACAAATATTTTGATATGATTATTGACCAATTTATTCACAAAAATACCATGAACTTGTCAAAAAATAATACATATAGCTCACACACATGGAAAGAATTCTTATAACATCCGTTAAGCAGATAAATTAAACAAAAATTCGGAATATTCTATTAAAAAAATTAAAATTTTCAGACACAGCCGTCGTACATTTTTTCATGAACACAATTTTTTGATTTACGTTTGCTTTTTTTATTTAATTTAAGGTGATTTACTTAATTTCGACCACTAATTTAGTGTTGTAAAAAAAAATTTTGAGATTAATTTCGCAAGGAATATATCACCGAGGGCATTAATAAATAAAGTGTAGTTTCTGGCTTTTTTTTTAAATTATAGCTAAAAATTAATAAATTTTACTTCTAAAATTATAGTTTCTTGCAAGCTACCCAAAAGTATTATAAATTTATTAAAAATTCGTTAAACTGATATATAGTTTGAGTCTGGTTCAAAAACTTATATCTTTTCATCAATTTTTGCCTACAAATCGACCAAAATACCATAATCCACAGCATTTTTTAATTTTTTTAAAACCGAAATTCAAAATGAACAGGAAACCACAACTAAACTCTAAAAAAATTTTAGCGAAAAAAGCAAAATAAAAAATAACTGTTTGAAAACGGATTTAAAACAAAAATTACCAGTGCTCACTTTAAGGTCTCTCCGGACAGTTTTTACTTCACAGCGTTCAAGAAAAAACCAGTTGAAATACATACATACAAATTTATTTTTTTGCTTACATAAAATGTATTTTATTATTTATTGAAATTATAGAGCATTATAATGTTTTAAAATATCCCAACGACGAAAATTCCAATGAGCGGCAAAAAGTAGGAAACAAATGCGGTTCAAATATTTACAAATGTTTTGTTTTTGTTTTAATTCATTGAAAAAATTATCATAAATCTAAAATAAATATTAATATTAAATAAAAAATGTGGCAATGAAAATATATCAAAATATGTTCACAATGGGAATCGATCCCTCGACCTCAAAATATTTAACAGTGGGAGGCGGGCTCTCCTAACTGCCCCACATAGCCATCTGCTGATTTGATCTAAAAAAGGTTTATAAACGCACGGCCTTTATTAAATCTAAAATATGCACACAAAACAGATTAACAGCGCGAGAGCTATGATGGCAGTTTAAAAATCATATATTTAAATAAAAACATACTATTTGGAGCTTTAAATTTCTTCAAATTAAATTAAATCCACGTTTCGCCGCAATTTTGAAGAAATTAACCCCCAATTCTTACGGAAAATCGTATATTAAACCATAAATACAAAAATATTTTCATTACTTTTTACGTACGTGAAAAAGCACAAATGTTCCTCTTTATTGGAAGTATTTTTTAATAAATACTGAGTAGTAAAAATCATTAAGGGTTTTAAAAAAAATTGGTTGCAATTTGATTTTTAATATCAATTATTTCAACTACTACCAATAAAAATAATGAATGTGCACTTTATAATCGTGGTATTTCTGTCTTTTTAACAACCATATTAATTTATTATCGAAACATTTCCGTATTTTGCGAGATCTCGTATGTCAAAAGTCGCGATTTTCCATATTTAAGAAAACTGTCTGAAGAGACCTTAAGCTATAACATTATTTGAATATAAATGCTTTTTTTTGCACAAACCACGTAAAAAATTAATAACTCTAAAATTTAACAAAAATAATAACAGAAAAAAATAACAGAAAATCTCTAAAATGATAAAAAGAACTGACATATCAGTCAAATATAATTATATCAAAAAACTGACTATTATGACGTATAACCCGCGTTTAAAATAAATCAGGTGCTTAAAATTGTCAGGACCTCTACTTTTAGAACCACAACACTATTTTATCAAAATTTTGTTAAATTAGCAACAAAAATAAGTTTTAACATTGCTACGACAGTTTGAACAAAGAATTCTAGCTGAATATTATATACAGTCACGTTTTTTAAATGCGCGATATCA
Source organism: Microlaimidae sp. YZB2_3 (assembly GCA_030248175.1). Lineage (NCBI taxonomy): Eukaryota > Metazoa > Nematoda > Chromadorea > Desmodorida > Microlaimidae > Microlaimidae sp. YZB2_3. The sequence continues at coordinate 20,686 of JASAMX010033348.1, forward strand.
ACATAAATTTTCTGTTTCACAAACCATTTCAGATTTTTTTTATTAAAAGTTTAGTGGAATATCTTTAAACAGCATTAGCGAACAATAAAAACAACTCCGTGAGTAATATCCTATATAAAAAACAAAACTTCCATTCAATTAATTCTAGTGGAGTTACCTCCATCATCACAAACCAAATTTACTTAAAACATTAAAATTATTTTATGTTTTGTTCCTTAAATTAAAAACATATTACTGAAACAAATAAAAAACAACATAATCCTTTACAAATTAAATTATTGTTACTACTTGTTGTTTTTGTGGGCAAAACGTATGTTTTTTTACTTTGTATTTGTCTCCTAAATAAATACTAATCAAACCTCACAAACTTTAGTTTAATTCAGAAAACTGAAAACAGATGGAAAGATTTTAAAATATATAAAACCTTAAACTTTGCATTCATTTAAATGCCTGAGTATTTAATTTATCAAATCTAAAATATATTGGTATTTTTTACACTTTTTTATATTATTTCAAAACCTTGGCGTAACAAGAAATGTCCAAATGCCCCAAGTTTGTAATTGTATAGCCAAAAAAAGTAAAACATATTTCAAAAAATATAAAGATTTATAAAGGTACACAGTTTATAAAGATAATAAACCTTAATTTATACTTTTTTAATCATGAATGCTAACGCAACTGACGGTTCAAGGAAGGAATTCCGGAAGACTGGATATTGAAGACTTGCAAAAACCCACGGTAAAAAAGTACAACAAAAATGTATTTAAAAAAGTATTAAAGATTTATAAAGGTTGACAGTTTATAAAGATAATAAACCTTAATATTTACTTTATTTTATCTCAAATGCTGTTGCAACAAACCGTTCGAGGAAGGAATTCTGGAAGACTGGATATGGAAGAGTTGCAAAACCCTACGGAAAAAAAGTACAACAAAAATGCATTTAAAAAAGTATTAAAGATTTATAAAGGTTGACAGTTTATAAAGATAATAAACCTTAATATTTACTTTATTTTATTCTCAATGCCGTTGCAAATAAACCGTTCTAGGTAAAGGAATTTGTAGTACCGGGATATGGAAGATTTGCAAAACCCTACGCAAAAAAAGTACAACAAAAATGCATTTAAAAAAGTATTAAAGATTTATAAAGGTTGACAGTTTAAAGATAATAAACGTTAATTTATACTTTATTTTATCTCGAATGCTGACGCAACAAACCGTTCGAGGAAGGAATTCTGGAAGACTGGATATGGAAGAGTTGCAAAACCCTACGGAAGAAAAGTACAACAAAAATGCATTTAAAAAAGTATTAAAGATTTATAAAGGTTGACAGTTTAAAGATAATAAACGTTAATTTATACTTTATTTTATCTCGAATGCTGACGCAACTGGTCGTTCGGGGAAGGAATTCCGGAAGACTGGAAATGGAAGACTTGCAAAAACCCACGGACTCTGGCTTTTTCGCACTGGTTCCCCCATTTTTGTCGGTGCCGTCAAACCGGATATTGGAGACGCATTTTTCCACATTCCATGGATGGTCCGGGAAGTCCGCCTTTCCGTGCTTTTAAACCATTTTAAAACGGACAGTTTCGTTCGGAGGGGGAAATCTGTCTACGGACTGCAAACCGCTCCTCGGATTGTTTTGTAAAGTTGCGACGAAAAAGTTTAGAATTATGAGTCAATTACTAGGTACTAAGTTTGCAAACGGAATATTGCGGTGTAACAGTGATTTTTTTGGCGTTTCTCATGTGCGATTTTTTATTGAGCTAAAGAAATTGGCATATACAGCAGAAACGCCGTCCAACGGTTTGGTTCATTTCGAAAAAAAAACCTGACTAGAGTTAATTAGTCGGCAATTGAGTATTCCCAGCCGGCGGGATTGTGAACATGGTAATCCAGTTACCCAACGTTTCTGTGACATTGGTTTTCTTCTCATGAAACCACTTGAAAAGGTAGCTCTAACGCGATTCTATTCGAATTTTCTCTCCGATTTAAGATTATTTTTTGGTTTGAAATAGCAGATTATATATTTGTTTGCCAAAATTTAAGAAACATTTCTCTTTTTTAAATTTAACCAAAACACATATTCTTCATGCAGGCTGATAGCACATTTCGACTGTTTAGATTCTTCGTTTTTTTTTATGTTTTTATACGTAAAAATT
>JASAMX010033349.1:0-27046 GCA_030248175.1 Microlaimidae sp. YZB2_3
CGGTGGCGGTTAGCTTGAGCAGGTTAGGTCAACTAAATTTATAATATTAATTCATGTCTTAAGTAGTCACTACACTCGCGTTCAATCATATTTTCATTACAATTTAAACATTTTTAAAATATATTAATGTATGCGCTGTAATCAAATTACAGTAGCCCGCGCCTGTCGCCGTAAAAAATATTTTATTCCGGAAAAAATACATTCTGCAAAATATCTTCGGAAAAAATATCTTCTAAAAGAGTTTTAAATTCTCAACTAAAGAAAGCTTTTTTCCCCTAAGCCTAAGCCAAACCTTAAAATCAAGTTAAAACGACATAAAAAAGTTTAAAAAAAGCTTTAAAAGTTTTTAATAATACTGACTAATTTACTGCTGAAAGAAGATATTTTTCCGGAAGATATTTTGTAGAAGGTATTTTTTCCGGACACCAAATAATTACCGTATGTTTAAAAAGAAGGCTTTTGAATTAAATGCCTTAAATGTGTCCAAAAAAGATTATTGAAGCAAATCTAAAAAAAAACATTAAAAACTAAATTCTTGGCATAACTATGAATATATAACACAAGAGAATGTCTGACTGTACACTAAAATTTTCACCAAAATTTTGCGAGAAAAGTCGCACTTTCAGATTTGTGTGCGACCTTTCTTGCAAAAATCCGCCATTTTCTGCTAGTTTTCCCGCGCTGTGATTTTTAACACAGTGTTAGTTTCCTTTCAACACAGTGTTAGATGACTGCGACTTCTTTTGCACTCTATACTGCTTTAGTTGCACTGCGATTATTTTCGCACTGCGAGTCTGGCTGCACAACAAAAAAACGGACGCTGGTAGTGATTTTCAATAAGGTAAAACACTTCAAAACAATAGTCTATACAAAAATGATGCGGACTGGCGACAAAACTCGAAATTTAAAATGTTACATATCCATAACGGAGATTAGAATATGTGCGGGACATATATGGAAGCATAGCTTAGCTACGCTATAAAAATCATCAATTATGACATAATAACAAAAATTAGCATGACATAAGGAAGTATTTTGGGATTTTAACGAAAATTTATGTTGTGTTTTCATGGGGTTATTTGAGCCATTTCCCAATATTTTAAATAAAAACAAATTTAAATAATTTAAAACTTATCTTTTAAGGCTTATTTTTTTGGAAAAGTTTTTAATTTAAAGGTTTGCTGCTGCCAGCATACGGGCTTGGAATGCTTCCAAATTTGAAATTCGCCATTTTTGACAGCTTATTGTAAGCTTAATATTAGGTTTTTTTACACAAACGACATATCAAAATTCGGCATATGTGATAAATTTTACATTTTTGATGTTTTTGAAAAAGATTTTGAAAAAAACTTTCAGCATTCGTGTCTGCCCCCCCAGCCCCCGGCGGGTCAACCCCCAAAAACAATTTTTAGGTCAAAAGAAGGAATAAAAATTGGTGGACATTTAATATATAACAATATGACCAATATCGTACACACTTCGAGCAGGAAGAAAAACAAAAAAAATAATTCGGACAGTGTATTAGCGTGACAAAAATTCGCGAAAAATCGCGAAAACCGTGCGCATTTAACGCATTATAAAAAAATTAAGCGAGCCGATTTCGCTCAAACTTTCAAAAAAAAACTTAAAAAAGTATGTTTTAAGAGCATACCAAGCAGCGTTTTTTATCTCGTACTAAAAAAAAATTTTGTTTTTTTTGGGACCAGGATATCTTCACCGCATCGGCTCTAGTGATGACGTCATCGAAAAACATTTTTTTTCTAACCTTTTTAAAAGATAGCCAAGAGTCTAAGCTATGCTCCATATATGTCCTGCAATTATTCTAACCTCCGTTATGGATATATAACATTTTAAAGTTCGAGTTTTGTCGCCAGTCCGCATCATTTTTTATGGACTAGTTTTATTTAAATTTAAAACGTTGGAAATTTACTTTAAATTTGAAACTAACAAGTTTTGACATCTTAACGTAAAACTTTATCGATTTTTAACACAAATTTTTGCTTCGCTTTGTTATTATTTTTTTTTGTTGTTCAGCCAGACTCGCAGTGCTAAAATAATCGGAGTGCGACTAAAGCAGTTATGTATATTAGCTTCAATTATGTTAAAAAATTATTTTATTTGCTTTTTTATGATCTTTTTATTGTTTAAAAAATAGTTTACAAAAAGATTTTCACGAAATAATTTATTGAATTACTTTTCAATTATTCATAAAATTTATACAAAAAAGGACAGCTCCGGAGCTCCGGGGAAGTTACTAAAGCCCAGAATATATTTTATGCAAAGTTTGCAAAGAACAGAAACAAAAATTTCTGGTTTTGTTTTAAAAACGAAAACAAAAACGAAACAATTACTGGTTGATTTTGAACAAAATTTTAAATTTAAGCTTTTGGCTTTGTCCTAATTTGATTAGAATACCCGTATTTTAAAATGAATCAAATTATTTAGCAATTCAGTAGTTGTTTAAAATCATGGGAAATTTTAAATGCATTTTTTACCACTAAAACAAGAAATTTTAAGCGCAAAAAAAACTAGAAAATTTAAATTGTACCATAAGTACAAAAAAAGTAAATTTTAATTTTTAGGATTTCTTACAATCATTTAATTGTAAAACAAAATTTTGTTTAAAACGTACAAACAAATTTAGTGGCATAAAACAAATTAAATAAAAAAATAATTTATTAACGTTTTTATGTTTTATATTAGTTTTTGATTTTTTTGTTTTCTTGTTAGTATTTTGATGTGTAAATAATAAAAATAATTGCATAAATAAAAGAATTTCCTAATATTAATATAAAACTTTCCGAAAAGATAAAATACAAAAATATTTCCGAATTTATTGTTTGGTTTTTAAAGGAATAATACCAAAAATCAAATTCCTATAACGCCGGGATCATGTAACTCTTTTGTTACTGAACTAATTAAATTAAAATTTATAAATGTTGTAAAATTGGTCTGCAGAAACCAAAATATTTAATTTAAGATAGAACAAAATTAAGTTCTGTATTAAAAGAGTAGTTCATTTAGGGCGTTATAGAAATTTTATTTGTGACAGTGCTCCTTTAATTACAATAAACTAAACGCGCCAAAAGACTAAAAATAGTTTAAATAAATAAAAAAATCCTAAAATTTTTAAATCAATGCAAAATTAATCAAATCAGGGAAGAGCGTGGAGCGCTCTTTCCCTTATATTAAATGGGTTGAGTCACTGCGCGGTTAACCGTTGTTGATGGCGTCATCGAAATCAACAAAACCTTTAATAGTTTTTTAGCCAATTAAAAATCTAAACATTTTACATAACTAAAATGTTACCCATATTTTTCTGATATTAAAAACCTAAAAACTTTTGCTAAACATACCTGAATTTCATACTAATAAGCTTAATTTGCTTAACTTTTTTTGTTTTTTTTTTTTTGGGGTCCCCCAAAAATTTTTTCCTGTGGTAAATATTTGGAGCTGATTTTTTGCACTTAGATGCTAAATTGCCCCCTCACCTGAATTTTATTTTCGAATATGCTCTATTGCCCGTAGGTAAACCTCTGCTCATGTGAAAAACGACCAGTTTTTTTTAAGTTACGCATTAGGTACTGGGGTACTTGTGTGACACTTTTTTTCCTTACTGAATTACATATTAAGTAACTTCATTCAGTAATACACATTCTCTTGTGGTTATTTTTTTGGTTTAAATTATAATTCCTTACCTTTTTATAAAAATTACTAATTTTCAACGGGAAGAGCGAAAAAATATCCTTACCACTAATTAGCAGCCATATGGCAACAATAAAAATATTTTAAAAAATAAAATGAAATAAATCTTGGGTGACGTGTGAGCGCTGCGGGGTACAATGTTTCAATAGACGGAAATTTATCAAAATCGAAACAGAAAAAAACTCTTTTTTATATGGAATACTATGAAGCTACAATCACTCCAAAAATTTAATGCGAGAAAAGACTAAAGCTAAAGTCTTCCAGGCTGAAATTAAGGGCGTAACCGCTCTCCGCCAGGAAGAAATAAACAATAAACTTGTGAGCGATAAAAATTAAAAAAAAGTTTTCAGCGGTTATGTAACCAATTAATATTCAGTTGCGTCATGTGTTTTTCTGCACGTGATATTTTCTTAAAAAACGAGTGGTTACTTTACCACTCATTTATTTTCACCCTGATAGAATTTATCTTTAGTCTGGGTAACCTCGAAAAATTGTATGGAACCTGGAAAAAACATTTACAATGGTGTGGTTTTGTTGTTTAAAAATAAACCATCAATCCAGAAAAATCAAGCACAAAACAAAAGTCCAAATAAAGCTAATTTCCAAAAAAGTGGTTAAATCAGGTCTAGCTAAAAAAAATTTAAACAGAAGAAAAACACACTATTTTATATGGTTCTTTCAGGTTCCATACAATATTACGGAGTTACCCAGACTTAATTTTTGTATAGTATACTGCTTAAAATTACATTGAAGTTTTGGATATGAAAATAATTGTATTCATATCATGAGGAGACCATGAGGTTTCTTTTAAAATGAGTAAATTTTTTAATGTTTTATATCTTTAATAAATGACATTGAATTCAATGCATTAAAAGGCAGAAATTCTAGCAAAAGACGAAACAAAGTTTCGAAAAAAAGCCTTGTATTAAATGGAATAGTATAAAGCTACATAAGTCTAAAAACTAAATGCCAGAAAAGACTAAAACAAGTCTCTTTAAAACCTGTAAATTAATAACAGATTTTGTGAAATTTTCAGAAAAACAAAACCGAATAAAAACAATACGTGTAAAAGCTTTAGTTTGCGTTTTTTAACCATTAATAAAACTTAATTCACATAAATTTCTCTCAAAGTGGATTAACATGAGTTAACCAGCTGTAAATACCACAGTATTAGTTATGTCACACGTCGTCAAAACGATACAAAAAAGTATAACGCAAGCGTCACAGTAACCATGAAAAATTTCTGTCAAAATAATTTATCGCATTGCGCATTAATATTTGTAATTTATCATTATTTTCGTATAAAGCAAAACATACCGCCATATTAACGGCTTTTTAAAATCAAATATCAAGTTCTAAGTCCGAAAAACATTGAAAAAATCATATTTAATATAAGGCGACTTTTTCTTTAATGTTTCTATTTATTACATAAAACAAATTAGCTGTCAATGTATTTGTTCAATTGAAAGTCGCCTTATATTAAATCTGAATTTTTCAATATTTTTTGGACTTAGAACTTGATATTTGATTTTAAAAAGCCGTTAATATGGCGGTATGTTTTGCTTTATACGAAAATAATGATAAATTACAAATATTAATGCGCAATGCGATAAATTATTTTGACAGAAATTTTTCATGGTTACTGTGACGCTTGCGTCATACTTTTTTGTATCGTTTTGACGACGTGTGACATAACTAATACTGTGGTATTTACAGCTGGTTAACTCATGTAAAAGTTAATCCACTTTGAGAGAAATTTATGTGAATTAAGTTTTATTAATGGTTAAAAAACGCAAACTAAAGCTTTTACACGTATTGTTTTTATTCGGTTTTGTTTTTCTGAAAATTTCACAAAATCTGTTATTAATTTACAGGTTTTAAAGAGACTTGTTTTAGTCTTTTCTGGCATTTAGTTTTTAGACTTATGTAGCTTTATACTATTCCATTTAATATAAGGCTTTTTTTTCGAAACTTTGTTAATAAACTTATATAATTGTTCTACAAATGTCTTTATATAAAAGCAAATATTGCGGCAAAATGACTTGCGATATGACACTAGATTTTGAACGGTTTTTTCGTCAGGACTGAAATGTAGCGGGACTGAAATTAAGCTCGCAGAGTTTTTTCCGGGACTTAAACGAAGCGGGACTGAAACGAAGCAACGTAACAGGAACTAGTTTATGAAGGCATTTTCTGCCAGGACTGAAACGAAGCGGGACTGAAACGAAGCGGGACTGAAACAAAGCGGGACTGAAACGAAGCGGGACTGAAACGAAGCGGGACTGAAACGAAGCGGGACTAAAACGAAGCGGACCCTTGTCGTACGAGTTATTAATTTTTTATGTTGATTAGCGTGCCACTTTGGAATAATAGGCAAATAAAATCTAGTTGATCTCGATAATTACAGTATTGAATCGACTATTTAACAACAAACCATTCGCAACTTTTTACCAAATTGATTTGATAATAAAGAATAAAACCCATATTTTAATAATTATTTCTCAAATTATCTAATTTAAAACTAAAATCCTAATTCTGTAGGGATTAAAGTTTTCTGTAGGGTTAATTTTTCTATATTTTTTCTAAAAATTAAAATTAAAAAAATTTTGCGTTCTTATTGGTTTTTAAAAAATTGTCATTACCGCACAATTTTAATTGGTGCGCTTATGTCTGCATTTTAATTTTCGACGTCAGCCAATAATTATTCAACCATAATTTTATGTACTTCTTAAAGATAATACTAGCCTTAAAAAATTCTCTAAGAATAGAGCACAAAAAAGGGCGATTTCTCCCCGGGCGTATATTCAGACACAAAAGATACTAATCAAAGATGGACATATTGTGGACCATAGGAAATTAGCATTTGGTTTGGGCAGCTGCCCATTGAAAAAAAAATTCTGCCGTATGATAATGATTCGTTTATACATTGAACTAATCACACATCACTGTTGCATTTTTTTAGTCTGATGAAATGTCAATTAAAAATCATACTAACAGGGACAGCTATCTTTGACAAGCGTTAAATCGTCACTTTTTCAATTAGAAGGTTATATTTGTATGTGTAAAAAACAACTATAAATTTTAAAAAGTAGCAATTTAGCGCTAGTCAAAGATTGCTGTGAGTATGTTTTTTTCAAGTAACATCTTATGAGACTAAAGAAAAAAATGCAACAGTGCTGTGTGATTAGTTCAACATTTAAACAAATCATTATCATATGGTAGAAATTTTTTTCAGTGGGCAGCTGCCCAAACCAAATGCAAACTTCCTATTGTCGTCCATCTCTGACTATTTCATACTTTTTCTGTCTAAACATACGCCCGGGGAGAAATCGCCCCTTTTTTCTGCTCTATTCTTAGAGCATTTTTCAAGGCTAGTCCTCCACTTTTTTTAAATTCAATAAAAAATAAACTAATAAATTAACTATAGAATAGTTTTAGCTGCACAGTGGCATATGTTTATAATTATTTTGTTGAAGATGAACATGAGTTACAAAATTTACCAACGTTTTTTAATTACAGTTGGCGCGGTGTCGTGGGCTAAATTGCAGTGTGCCGTCCCGCCACGCAACTCGTGGTTGTATTTATATTTTTTGGAATAAAAATAAAAAGAAAAAGAAGAAGAAGACGAACATAAATAACAAACTTTCATTATGTTAACCAACCCGGTGCCGCGTTGCTAAATCGCTGCTTTTTCGTTAAAGGAATATCAATTTTAAATTATTAATGTTAAAATGATAATAATAATAAGTAGAAGAAGATGAACATGACTTACAAAATTTTTCCAACGTTCTTTAATTATAGTTGGCGCGGTGCGGTGTGGTAAAACCGACTCGAGGCCTTCCCGCGCCACCGACGATTGCAATTATTATTTTTGAAATAAAACCTTAAATTAATATTTTCATCCGTAATGCAAGAATTTAAAAAGATATTTTTTTGTTTTCGACGTTTCCCGCGTGCTTGACGTAGATTTCGCTGGGAACTAATCCGCCACTAATTAGCACCGAGCACAGCTTTCTGTTGTTATTGTTAAGTTTCTATAAGAAGCTGCCCGCTGTCTGCTGTGTAAAGTCCTTATTGTTGCCAAAAAGCTGTTATTGTGCGGTTAGGAGTGTTTTATTTTGTTATTTTTTAATTTATTATTTTGATCAATAAATCGATAACAAATCCATTAATAATAATAATAATAAGAAGAAGAAGATGATGAACATAAATCTCAAAATTTACCTACGTTCTCTAATCATGGTTGGCGCGGTGCCGCGGGGCTAAATGGCCCCGTGGCGCTTACGCGTCGCCCCTGATGTCCACCTCCGATATGCGTGGCGCCGGCACTGTCCGATATTTTACAAGAGACACTTAAGGTTAGTATTTTATTATAATATTCTTTTCTTATCAATTTTATTGGGTTGTTTTTTACTTAAAAATGTGGTGCGGATTGCGGAGTCAGACCTTTTGTTTTCGATTTTGATATATTTTTGTGGAAATATTACTTCTGCCCCAATAGCCCACAAAATTTTTTTCAACAAAAATATCTCCAGTGGTTCAGGAGTTATGATCCCCCAAAAATGGCGTTTTGTGACAATTCTGTACGTGACAGATTGATCAATGGGTATAACGATTTACGTTAGAAATTATGCACTCAATAAAAAGCGGCTTGGGTATAACGATTTACGTTAGAAATTATGCATTCAATAAAAAGCGGCTACTTTCTACTTTAATTTGATATATTGATCGTTAAGATCGGTGAAATATTTGTGGAAATATTGCGTTTCCCGTACAAAAAACCTGCGATTTTCTCCTAAAAAACACCAAACGACGGCAGTGATTTTGTAAAGTTTAGCCAACCTTTCTTTCCGCCACTTCGTGTTTTTAGCGAAAAAATTAAGGTTTTTTTGTACGCTCAATATCTCAATAAATAATGCACCAATCTTAACGATCATTGTATCAAATTAATGTTGAAAGTAGCTGCTTTTTTGAGTGCATAATTTATAATTTAAATTATCATGCCCATTGAGTAATCTTTGACGTATAGAATTGTTGAAAAACGCCTTTTTTGGGGGGTCATAACTCCTGAACCATTGGAGATAATTTGTTGAAAAAATTTTTGTGAGCTATTAAGAGCAAGGGTAAGGTTTTTACAAAAAATAATCAAAATCGAAGACAAAAAGTTTAACTCCGCACTAGGGATCCATTGAGCTGCTCACAAATGCTCAATACCAATTGGTACTCACATATATTTAATTGTGAGTACTAAGCTCAAGCTCAAGCTCACAATAAGTCCCAGGCTCAAGCTCAAGCTCACAATTAGCCCAAGCTAATTAGATTAATTGTGAGCTTGACCCTAAAAAATAAAAAAATTTAATATACTTTATCAAAGATGTGTAACTCCTGAATAAAAAGCCTTGTTAGAATATGCTATTATAACAACATAATTTCAATCTATTTAAATGACAGTTTTATTTTCGTCATATTTTACTGTACATTCACGCTAGTTATAATAAAATCCATTTTTTAATTTAATAATGGAGAACTCAATTTATCTAAATTTATGTAAATAAATAAATCCATTTCATCCATTCATTCAAGCGAATTAATGAAAAATAGGCCATTATTATCACACAACTAAAAATTATGTTCCATTTTAATGACTATTTAAAAAACTATAATTAATTGTTTATTATTTTTTAAATAAATTTGCATATTTTGTTACCCATGATTTTATCTGCTGATTTTGCACTTTCATTTAAAATGTGTTCTAATTTTTTTACAAAAACGATGTTGTGTGTGAGAATAACCACTTTTAAATTCAGTGATGAATTTTTGTTTTCGATTTTGACTATTTTTTTGGCAAAACTTTATTCTGCGCTCCAAAAATTGGTAATTGTTTTTTTGTTTAAATAATTTTAGACCATTTAAAAAAGGCCGAAATAAGGATTTTTTGGGAATTTTATCCTAGAAAAATGTCTTCTTCGCTGCGAAAAGTTTTGTTATAAAAATATAAAAAAAGAACAGGTGTCTTATTTTTAACTTTATTTTAACACTGTATGATTTATTTTGATTTCAATGAATTATTTCTCGAAATATTAGTTTTTTTCTTTAAAAAAACCCTTAGATTGTTACGCATTGTTTGTGAAACGTGAAAATAAAAAAAAAACATTCAATGACAGGTATAAAATTATATTTTTTAGGTTTTTTGAAAACTTTGTCAAAAGAAATTATTTTAAAATAGTAAAATTGACACTTTTTCATTTAATTAAAAAATTTTATAAAGAGACTTAAATTCACCATTGATTCTTCTGCCAAAAAAAGATATCGCAATTTCGCAGAAAAAAAATTCCAAGTTTTTTTCATTAAAACACTAAAGATTAATTCCATCAGGGTTAAAATAGCATGGTGTTCAAGTAAACACTCTTTCTTCAAGAAAATATCAAGTGCAAAGAAACAAGTGACACAGCTAAATAACAATTGGTTACATAATCAAATCACTGGCAAGTTTTTTTTATAATTTTCTTCGTTCGCGAGTTTATTTTATTCTTTCTTTCTTTCTGGTGAAGAACGTTACCCTCTTAATTTCAGCCTGAAAGACTTTAGCTTTAATATCTCGACAAAGACATTGTAAAAGTTTTCAATCAAGGTTTAAAAATGAAAATAAAAATAGTTTGGTTTTTTTAGAAATTTTTGCTCTATTGCTCTAAAATTTGTTTATTAAAGAAGAATACCCTTTTTTTGACCTTTTAAAATATTTTGACGAAAAAATATTACAAGACTTTTGAGCACAAGGTAATATTTTTACAAAATAATAAAAAAGTTTTAATTTTTTATATAAGAATTACAACGATAAGTGGAAATATTTTTTTTTATTTTTTACACACTAATACATTTTCCGCATAAATTGGTTGCTTTGTTCTCGAGATATAATAACTTAAAGGAACACTGTCACAAATCAAATTCCTAGCGCTCAATCATACAAATTTTTTGGTACTGAAACATATAAATTGAAATTTATAAATGTTGTCAAATTGATCTGAAGAAGCCAAAATATAAAATTTGAGATGAATATGCTTTGTATTTAAGGATTAGTCCATTAAAGGCGTTATAGGAATAGGATTTGCGACAGTGCACCTTTAATGTTTTATAGTACATTCCACATCATTTTTGCGCAAAAAGTTACTTAATTTAAAAACAAATTTTAAAATATACTCAATTTTTGTGAAGTTTAAATAATAATCAATAATTAAACATTTTGTTTCATGTGACATATTAGATCCTGCAAAAACTTCATAAAAATGCCATTTTTATAAATATGGTTAGTACTGCATTTATTCTAATTTTTTCATCTATTTTTTACCGGATTTTTTTCTTAAATATAAAAACATAAAAATTGATATTTTTCTATTTTAAAGGATATTTTTATTTAAAAAAAATTACATAATTTAAATTGTTGCAAAAATAAACAATTATTCAAAATTTAATTTAACTAAACTAAATTTATAAAAAATATTAAAAGTGTCAGTGTTTCTTTAATATTACCCTTTTTATAAAACCCTTTTATATTTAAATTTAATTATACAAAAGATATGATATTTAGTGTTAAAATGGAAACATTTTGTTTATTAAATCACTATTAACTTTTTTTCACTAAAAAATCGGAATAAAACTTGATAAATCAATAAAAATATTGTTAATAATGATAAAATAAAAATATACTTCTTGATAATAATTATTCAATAAAACATTCATAGTTTAAATATAATTGTATACCTATTGTCATTTTACATGCCATGAGGCCTCACATTTGTTTCTAAGTAAAAACCTTAAGATGAAATTCATATATTACTGAAATCAAGTTTTTTACAGTGTTTTATGGGCTTGTCTCGGCATTTAATAGTTGTAAATAAAAATTTTCTCCCTCGCATAGTCAGCCCCTCGCAAATTGTCCCGAAAAGACCCATTTCTGCTGTTCTGCCCCTTGTTTAGATGCTCCATCAACCTTATTTAGGTGATCCATCAACCCAAAAACCCTTTTTTGGGGACTACGGTCAATCACCTCTGTGCTTACGCCATTCGATTGATTCTTCTAAAATCCATGCTATACGTAAGCAAGCATATTTTGAAAATTAGCCAGGCTCACAAATGCTAAATACCGATTGGTACTCACATATTGGTAATTGTGAGTACTCAAGCTCAAGCTTACAATTAACTTAATTGTGAGTACTAAGTAATGTTCAGCTAAGAATTAAAATTTGGTGCTCAATGCATTCCTACTCCGCACCGCACCTTTAAGTACCTTTAATCCGATTTAGTTAAAAATTTTGAATGTTTTTGTTGTTAAATAGTCGATTAAGTACTGCAAATCGCGTGGTCGGCTAGATTTTTTTACCTATAATTTTTGATGCTGCATAACATTTTTTATTTAACTTGGTTGTACTAAGTGATCTTTTTTGCATACTGATGAGCTTCGACAGTAAGATTTGCAGTAAGATTTTTTGCATGTTTTTATGTGCCTTTTTTCAAAGGTTTTTATTATTTCCTTCTGATTTGTAATTTTTGTTAGTTTAATATTATTATTTTTGTATTCGGCTGTTTTTTCCCTTATTGTATTTTTTAGGAAGGGACATTTTTATTACACATTTAATATTATAAAATGTCTATGCCTGGAACCGAAACCTTTTAAATTTACTTTTTGCTCTAAAATTATTTATATTACTTTTTTAACCAAGCATTATTTAGTTTTTAAAATTATATCCATTTTTCATATATAAGGTATTTTTTTAAAAAAATTTTCTTTGTGTTTTATGTATTTTAAATTATATTTTTTTATTATTATTATTTCGTTTAATTTTCCTTTAGTGTGCTTTATTAATTAAAATTGTAATTTTTCGTTTTATAATTTTAAACTTTTTTGCTTTCTTATTATATGAGTTTTTACAATTATACATGGTTTATATAACTTCTAAATTGATATTTTCTAAAATTTAAATTGTAACCTACTCATGAATCTTTGTCTCTGTTCATGACTAATTTTTATTTGGTTTCAAATAAATGTTTTTTGCTTAGTACGTGTAAAAAATATAGAAAAAAAGTTTTGTCAAATCTGTTCGTCTTTGAATTAATTGTTTTATTCCGTGACGGACAACAACATTAATAATCAATTTTTTTATTTACCACTATTATCACACGCTATTTATTACAATGTGGCAGGATTTTAAACATAAACTGTATGATTCAGCTTTTAAAAGTTATTTGGCTGGTCGTTATTCCCGGTTTTTTCTAAAAAAATCAACAGAGTGTATCCATGGTTTGATTTACAGTAAAATATAACATTTTGTTTATCCTATTGCTAACTGCGCATAAACTCTGTTTTCATGGGCTTTCTTATAAATAAAATCCTACTCTCTTCTGTTCATATTTATTGTGCTGTGATGTTTTTCTGCTTTGATTTTAAATTTTCTATAGAATTTAATTTATTCGTGTTAGAACTTGATACATTTTGTTAAATTAGGTTTTTTATAAGAAACAATCCACAATTTAAATACAAAAAACATGCGCAATCGAGAAAGTTTTTGGGTGTTATTTAAAAAATAAAATAAATGCTTATAACTTAAGCTGAATTCTTAAATGCGTGTATTTTTTTAAGTTAAAGCTTTTAGTGACTTTTTTCAATTTGAAATATATTTTAGAAAGCATTAGCTGTTTTTTAATATGTAAGTCTTTTAAACAAAGTTATTCTTAAGCTAACGAGCCACCAAAAATTAACAATTAAAGCTTGCCTGTGTTTCAGGCTTTTTTGATGATCGCAGCTAGTCCCCAAATTTACACTGTTTTTACAAAAAACACTTGATAATAACAGCATAAATATATAATACTATTTGACATAGCAAGGAAAATATGCAACTTTTTGCCAGAAATGAAAAGTTTTGGTGTCAATTTTCGAATACTGCCATTAATTGTCGTGCACAAAAAATGGCAAAACAACTGCCATTAATTAAGCACGTGTCATGTAAATGGGCACTGCTTAAAGATTTGCAGTATATTCGTGCGCATATTATGGCAGTTAAAGAATGCGCCAACCAAATACAGCCAGCCAATCAAAGCAAACCGAAGGGTAAGAATTTGAATATCCACGGAATTAATCTTTCAACGTATCTTAATATATTTTTGGAAGCCGATTCATCTGTCGTCAGGAGGGTTTTTACTTAAAACTGTTTAGACAACAAATCCGAGCCCTCTTTAAATAAGAAACGCATTTATTTTGGAATGCATAAGCTATTTTTTAAAGGGGATGTGCCAACCAAATACAGACAGCCAATCAAAGCAAAATATTAAACTGGGGGCAGAGACCAGACCAGCCGCACACAACCAGCCAATCAATGAAAAATATTAAATTCCCACCGACTTATTGTTTCACCTTATTTAAATAAAATTTTAAAAAGCTGATATACCTTTCGTCAGGACGGTTTCTCTTAACTCCGTTCATTTAACCAATCCAAGCCCTAATCTAAGTGTTTAAAGTTTTTTAGTGGCAAGTGTTTTAAATTTAGAGTTTTAAAGTTTACAAATGTCACCAAAAAAAATGAAACGAGGCCCAATTTGGTGTACTGAATATTCGAAACCTTGCTATAAACTTAAAAATGCATTTTTTAAAAGAATTGTGTATTAAAAACGGCTCATAGTGTCTGCTATTTTTTATTGTTTTAAGATGAAAAATTTCATTAAAATTCAACGTAATCAGACAAAATGTTTGCAACTGTTTTTTTGTGTGTTTTTAATGGTTTAAAGGCACAAAAATTTGGGTAACTATGGTTTACCGATAAATAACCGGTTTATGCATTCGAAAATTTACATCAGCTGTTCTTACTTAAAAAGAATTAGGATTAGTCGTCTAAACGGTTTTGGGTAAAATCCGTTTGATTGATTGATTGCATAGCCATTTTCCCTCAGGTGAGTTCCTCCAGAAATGCTGCTGCCTTTGCAGGTTGGAGCTATAGGTCTTCTGTTTTTAATGTGGTAGAATTTTTGGTGCAGTTAAAAAGGTGGTGGACATCATGAGGTTTCTGGTTGCGTTTTGGGCATTCGTTTTTGATTAGAGAGTTTATTCTTAGTTTGTATGAGTTTAGATGATGACAAATCCCGGATCTTAGTTGTGACAAGAGTGTTCTTAATTTTCTTGGAAGGTATTGTTCACTTTGGTGTATTTCAAATTCCATCCAGATCAGCACGGCTTCAAACCCAAACACTCATCAACTACTGCTCTCCTTAAACTTACCAACGAAATACCAACCGGTTTCAACCAAAAAGCTCCACCCAAACGAACAATAGTAGCAGCCTTGGACCTTACCAAGGCGTTTTGACTTGACACCATCAGCATAGAAAAATTAATCAGAAAAATAGCAAACAGCACACTTCCAGCCTATCTAATCAGATGTCTAAGTGGTTATCTCAAAAACAGAATCAGCAAAACTTCCTTTAGAGATTTAATCTCCAAACCCATGATAGCACAAACAGGCGTGCCTTAGGGCTCAGTCATTTCACCAACTATCTTCAACTTCTACATATCGGACATACCTCCTCCATCTGCCGGCGTCAAAATCGTCTCCTATGTGGACAACACCACAGTCTACTCTACTGGAAAAAAGATAGCTAAAATGGAAACAAATCTCACCAATTATCTCAACACTCTAAATCAATACCTGGATCTCAACCATCTCAAATTATCAACAGAAAAATCAACAGTTACACTTTTTTCTGCATCCTCACATAAATACAACTACCACCCAATAGTGACCATACATAACCAACTTTTACCTCTCAACAAAAATCCTAAAATCCTGGGTGTCACTTTTGATCCAAAACTAACCTTTAACAACAACATCACCACCATTAACATCAAAGCATCCAGGCGCAATACTATTCTCAAAGCTGACGGTAAAATCCATCCTGACGACAGGTCACTCTGCTTCTAAATATAAGATATGTTAAACAAATAACTCAGTGGAAATTAAAACTTCTACCCTTTGGTTTTCTTTTATTGGCTGACTGTGTTTGGTTCTTTTTCCAAGTGCGATGATAGGCACACAAATACTGCTAGTTTTAAGGCAGTGCCCATTTATATGTTCATTTACAATGGAGATCTTTACTTAACATTTACAAAACATGATAAGTTGCTGAGTCATTAAAAATGATGTAAACAAAGCTTCCAAAAACTTCTAAATATTAAATAAACTTGGCGTATTTCTATTTGTCCAGTAATTTTATGGAAATTTCAAGAAGCATGTTTGTGAGGCATTGTTGGGAACCTTGAGCCATGAGCAATAGGAAATTGAATCCTTTAAGAAAAAATGACTCAGGATAAGATTTAGGCTTGGCTCAGGCTTAGGTAAACGTTTTAGTGATTTTTAGTTTCGGCTCTAAGTTCCCAACTTATGATTCTAAGTTTTTACCTACGGCTCCAAGTTCCCTATTTTTGGCTCCAAATTCCAGCTCCGAATTCCCAAAGCTCCATCGACCCTAAATCCGTGTTGGTTCTCCCATTTAAAACTAATGTATAAGTTACCAACCTTTGTTTATAAATCTATCCTTGTGATATCATAGGCCTACTTTCTTCCTGATTTGTTTTTTGAAGGGGGAAAATTAACCATAGGTATCGAAAATCTCAGAATTCAAGTTCGCTCCAATAACTTTTAATGTCTTATATTTGTAGTTTATATTTTGTTGATGCAAATACAATTTGTATGAGAGGGTTTTCTTCTATATAGAGTTTTAGTTAGTTTTCTTTGGTACTATGTTTTGTCTATGAAAAATAAAGCGTTTTAAAAAACATTTGTAATACTTGTTTGTTTTTGAAACAAAATTTAAAAGCTCTACATTAAAATTCGATGGTAATAGCAAAAATAAATAATATAACGAAAAAATTTGCAACTCCTATATAAAAAATTAAGTCAGCGTAGGTTATTATAATGAGACACTCTATTTAAATAGCACTCCTATATATAATATTCCGTTCACTTACGTTACTGTACACAAATGCGCGCGAATAAATGAAAAAATTTTATTTCATTTGCGCGATGCACGCGATGTGGGAAGTGACGTAAGCAAACGGCACATTTATATCAAAAATATATATTAAACCGAAAAATGTGCAACTCCTATATAAACAAGTCAAAGTAGGCCATTATAATGAGCCTCTTCATTTAAATGGCACTCCCCATTATAATTGCATAGTAGTCATTTTAATTTGGCGAGTTAAAACGAAGAGGAAGCTATTATAATACCCATTTATTGATTTAATTTCACTACATATATACTCACAAATGTAATACTGTCTGGGCCGCACGAGTTTTACCCTGTTGGTTTAATACTGTTCAATACAATAAAACTCATACGGCCCGGACAGTATTACACTTATGAGTAAGAAGTAAAATTAAATCAATAAATGACTATTATAATGGTTTCCTCTCCATTTTACCTCGCCGAATTAAAATGACTACTATTCCATTATAATGGACGGTGACATTTAAATGGAGAGGCTCATTATAATGGCCCACTTTGACTTACTTTTTATATAGGAGTTGCACATTTTTTGATATATTATATATTTTTGTTTATATTAGCCACTCTATTTTAATGGAGTGGCTCATTATAATTGCCTACGCTGACTTAATTTTTATATAGGAGTTGCTTATTTTTTGTTATATTATATATTTTTGGTAATAGCACGTAGAAACAGAAGATTTTTGTATTGAACATTGTAGAAAACAACATATTATTTACTTTAGAAGTTAACGTTGCACTTTGGTGGGGCCGTCAAATTGTACCCCCTCTGAAGGATACTGTTGAGGGACCGTCGAAACACTAAATTAAATATAAATTTGATATAAAATATAAACATAAAATTATAGAAATGAGTTTGCAAATTATCACCAGTTTCTTTTTGCTCTTGACCAGTGTTGATGCACATTTCCCATTTGGTATATGCAGAAGAATAATGCAACAGCTGAATGAACCTACATTGTTTATGGAGGAGCATCCTGGACGTCTATCTCTATTATATCATCGTCATTGTGAGGGTAAGGGTACTTAAATTTATATATACCAGTAGCGTATATAGGGGGGGGGGCGGGAAGGGGGGAACGACCGTCCCCCCAGCCGTTTTCATACTTAGGGTTGCGGTCCACCCCCTCTCTGGCTGGCGAAGCCAGAGATTTTTGTAAGGGTACCCCCCTTTACTTTTTTTATTTTCAGGTTATAAAAATGTAGTGCATCTTAAATGCATAAAATTATACAATGTAAAAATTTTTTCCGCTTCGCGGGAAGGTGAAACTTTTTCTTTTTATTTGTTTAACCGTACTTTTTACTTATAAGTTACGAACCCCTTGCGATCGCGCATATTTTTAAATAATTTAGCCATTTATATATAAATCAAGTTGTTTCTTAATATTAATGGAATTAAGAAAAAATTTTATTTAAATATAGTACAAAATTTTAACATCATACTAATTTTCTTACTAAATACTAATAATAAGCTGTAACAAACAAATTGTTTGGGAATTAGTTTATAAAACAAAAATAATCCGTGCTTATATGATTGGCTGGAGACAATTTGGTCCCCCGGTCGACGCTCCCTGTCGGCTTGATGCCGCTATTTATGTAATAAACATTTTGTGTAAGAATTAGGTTATAAAAAGAAAATTAAAACTATAACTATATATATTTATAACTGCGTATATACCCCCTAACTGCGCCGCGTAGCAAAAATTTTTTAAATATACACTTACAACTTGCTTAAAAATTGTCTCCAGCGATTCTTATAGTTATAGTGTTAAATTTGTTTTTATATCCTAATTCTTACACAAAATATTTATTACAAAAATTAGAATATCAAGCCGACGCAGAGCATCGACCGGGGGGTTTAGGGGTGCCTCCCCCCAACCTCCAGAGGCGAAAATTTTCGGAAATATGCATTAAAAACTGCTTTAAAATTGTATCCAGCGAATCATATGGTAATAGTTTTACATGAGTTTTAATAACATAAAGCTTTATTAATTGGTTTGTTTCTGTGGTAGGAAGACCAAGCCGACGCAAAACGTCGGCCGTGGGGTCTGGGAGGCGAAAATTTTTTTAAATAAGCACTAAAAATTGCTGAAGAATTGTCTCCAGCCAATCATATAAGCATAGATTTACTTTTGTTTTTATAACCTAACTCCTATAAAATTTGTTTGTTACAGCTTTAAATTAGTATGATGTTAAAGTTTTGTACTATATCCAAATAAGATTTTTCTTAATTCTATTAATATTAAGAAACAACCTGATTTATATATAAATGGCTAAATTATTTAAAAATATGCGCGACTGCAAGGGGTTTGTAACTTATAAGCAAAAAGTGCGGTTGAACAAATAAAAAGAAAAAGTTTCACCTTCCCGCGAAACGGGGAAAAATTTTACATTGTGTAATTTTATGCATTTAAGATGCACTACATTTTAATAACCTTTTGATAACTTTTTGATTAAAAAAAGTAAAGGGGGGCCCTTACAAAAATGGATGGCTTCGCCAGCCAGGGGGGGGCAGACCCCCTCCCTAAGTATGGAAACGGCCAAAAGGGGGGGCCCCCCCCCCCCCCCCCCCCCCCCCCCCCCCCCCCCCCCGACGCTATATAACCACACCCCCCCCCCCCCCCCAACGCCTATATATATATATATATATATATATATATATATATATATATATATAAAGTATAAATAAAGTATATATATATATATAAAGTATATATATATATAAAAACAAAAAACACCTATATATATATATATAATATATATATATATATATATATATATATATATATATATATATATATATATATATATATATATATATATATATATATATATATATATATATATATATATATATATATATATATATATATATATATATATATATCAGTAGCGTATATAGGGGGCGTGGGGCGACCGCCCCCTCCCCCTTTTGGCCGTTTCCATAGTTGGGGGGGCGGTCCGCCCCCCCTGGCTGGCGAAGCCAGCCATTTTTGTAAGGGTCCCCCCTTTACTTTTTTTTTATTTTCAGGTTATAAAAATGTAGTGCATCTTAAATGCATAAAATTACACAATGTAAAAATTTTCCCCGCTTCGCGGGAAGGTGAAACTTTTTCTTTTTATTTGTTCAACCGCACTTTTTGCTTATAAGTTACAAACCCCTTGCAGTCGCGCATATTTTTAAATAATTTAGCCAATTATATATAAATCAGGTTGTTTCTTAATATTAATAGAATTAAGAAAAAAACCTTATTTGGATATAGTACAAAATTTTAACATCATACTAATTTAAAGCTGTAACAAACAAATTGTTTAGGAATTAGGTTATAAAAACAAAAGTAAATCTATGCTTATATGATTGGCTGGAGACAATTCTTAAGCAGTTTTTAGTGCTTATTTTTAAAAATTTTCGCCTCCGGCGGCTGGAGGGACACCCCCTATTCCCCCGGACGACGCCTTGTGTCGGCTTGGTGCTCCTTCCACGGTAACAAACAAATCGATAAAGCTTTAGGTTATCGAAACTCATGTAAAACTATTGCCATATGATTTGCTGGACACAATTTTTAAGCAATTTTTAGTGCATATTTCTCACCTTCCCGAAAGCGGAAAACTTTTACATTGTGTAATTTTATGCTTTTAAAATGCACTACATTCTTATAACCTGAAAATAAAAAAAGTAAAAGGGACCCTTTCAAAAATGGCTGGCTTCGCCAGGCAGGGGGCAGACAGCCCCCAAAAGTATGGAAACGGCCAAAAGGGGGGGGGGGGCGGTCGCCCCCCTAGATACGCTACTGATATATATAAATGTTTATATTTTATATCAAATTTATATTTAATTTAGTGTTTCGACGGTCCCTTAACAGTATCCTTCAGAGGGGGTACAATTTGACGGCCCCACCAAAGTGCAACGTTAACTTCTAAAGTAAATAATATGTTGTCTTCTACAATGTTCAATACAAAAATCTTCTGTTTCTACGTGCTATTACCAAAAATATATAATATAAC
Source organism: Microlaimidae sp. YZB2_3 (assembly GCA_030248175.1). Lineage (NCBI taxonomy): Eukaryota > Metazoa > Nematoda > Chromadorea > Desmodorida > Microlaimidae > Microlaimidae sp. YZB2_3. The sequence goes on from JASAMX010033349.1 coordinate 20,758, forward strand.
AAAAAATAAGCAACTCCTATATAAAAATTAAGTCAGCGTAGGCAATTATAATGAGCCACTCCATTAAAATAGAGTGGCTAATATAAACAAAAATATATAATATATCAAAAAATGTGCAACTCCTATATAAAAAGTAAGTCAAAGTGGGCCATTATAATGAGCCTCTCCATTTAAATGTCACCGTCCATTATAATGGAATAGTAGTCATTTTAATTCGGCGAGGTAAAATGGAAAAGAAAAACCATTATAATAGTCATTTATTGATTTAATTTTACTTCTTTTACTCATAAGTGTAATACTGTCCGGGCCGTATGAGTTTTATTGTATTGAACAGTATTAAACCAACAGGTAAAAATCGTGCGGCCCGGACAGTATTAAATTTGTGGGTATATATTTAGTGAAATTAAATAAAAAAATGGGTATTATAATAGCTTCCTCTTCGTTTTAACTCGCCGAATTAAAATGACTACTATGCAATTATAATGGGGAGTGCCATTTAAATGAAGAGGCTCATTATAATGGCCTCTAACTTTGTTTATATAGGAGTTGCACTGGGTTTAATATATATTTTTGATATAAATGTGCCGTTTGCTTACGTCACTTCCCACACTCGCGTGCATCGCGCAAATGAATATAAAATTTTTTCATTTATTCGCGCGCATTTGTGTACAGTAACGTAAGTGAACGGAATATTATATATAGGAGTGCTATTAAGATAGAGTGTCTCATTATAATAACCTACGCTGGATTTAATTTTTTATATAGGAGTTGCAAATTTTTTAACTTTGTTATATTATTTATTTTTTGCTATTACCATCGAATTTTAATGTAGAGCTTTGAAATTTTGCTTCAAAAACAAACAAGTATTACAAATGTTTTTTAAAACGCTTTATTTTTCATAGACAAAACATAGTACCAAAGAAAACTAACTAAAACTCTATATAAGAAAGAAAAAACCCTCTCATACAAATTGTATTTGCATAACAAAATATCAACTACAAATATAAGACATTAAAAGTTATTGGAGCGAACTTTGAATTCTGAGATTTTCGATACCTATGGTTAATTTTCCCCCTTCAAAAAAACAAATCAGGAAGAAAGTAGGCCTATGATATCACAAGGATAGATTTATAAACAAAGGTTGGTACTTATTCATTTAGTTTTAAATGGGAGAACCAACACGGATTTCAGGTTCAATGGAGCTTTTTGAATTCGGAGCTGGAATTTGGAGCCAAAAATAGGGAACTTGGAGCCGTAGGTAAAAACTAGAATCATAGTTGGGAACTAGAACCGAAACTAAAAATCACTAAAACGTTTACCTAAGCCTGAGCCAAGCCTAGATCTTATCCTGAGTCATTTTTTCTTAAAGGATTCAATTTCCTATTGCTCATGGCTCAAGGTTCCCAAAAATGCCTCACAAACATGCTTCTTGAAATTTCCATAAAATTACTGGACAAGATAGAAATACGCCAAGTTTATTTAATATTTAGAAGTTTTTGGAAGCTTTGTTTACATCATTTTTAATGACTCAGCAACTTATCATGTTTTGTAAATGTTAAGTAAAGATCTCCATTGTAAATGAACATATAAATGGGCACTGCCTTAAAACTAGCAGTATTTGTGTGCCTATCATCGCACTTGGAAAAAGAACCAAACACCAGTCAGCCAATAAAAGAAAACCAAAGGGTAGAAGTTTTAATTTCCACTGAATTATTTGTTTAACATATCTTAATATTTAGAAGCAGAGATCACCTGTCGTTCAGGATGGACTTTAGCCGTCAGCTTTGAGAATAGTATTGCGCCTGGATGCTTTGATGTTAATGGTGGTGATGTTGTTGTTAGAGGTTAGTTTTTGATCAAAAGTGACACCCAGGATTTTAGGATTTTTGTTGAGAGGTGAAAAGTTGGTTATGTATGGTCACTATTGGGTGGTAGTTGTATTTATGTGAGGATGCAGAAAAAAGTGTATCTGTTGATTTTTCTGTTGATAATTTGAGATGGTAAAGATCCAGGTATTGATTCAGAGTGTTGGAGATAATTGGTGAGATTTGTTTCCATTTTAGCTATACTTTTTTCCAGTAGAGTAGACTGTGGTGTTGTCCACATAGGAGACGATTTTGACGCCGGCAGATGGAGGAGGTATGTCCGATATGTAGAAGTTGAAGATAGTTGGTGAAATGACTGAGCCCTAAGGCACGCCTGTTTGTGCTATCATGGGTTTGGAGATTAAATCTTGAAGGAAGTTTTGCTGATTCTGTTTTTGAGATAACCACTTAGACATCTGATTAGATAGGCTGGAAGTGTGCTGTTTGCTATTTTTCTGATTAATTTTTCTATGCTGATGGTGTCAAGTCAAAACGCCTTGGTAAGGTCCAAGGCTGCTACTATTGTTCGTTTGGGTGGAGCTTTTTGGTTGAAACCGGTTGGTATTTCGTTGGTAAGTTTAGAGCAGTAGTTGATGAGTGTTTGGGTTTGAAGCCGTGCTGATCTGGATGGAATTTGAAATACACCAAAGTGAACAATACCTTCCAAGAAAATTAAGACACTCTTGTCACAACTAAGATCCGGGATTTGTCATCATCTAAACTCATACAAACTAAGAATAAACTCTCTAATCAAAAACGAATGCCCAAAACGCAACCAGAAACCTCATGATGTCTACCAGCTTTTTAACTGCACCAAAAATTCTACCACATTGAAAACAGAAGACCTATGGCTCCAACCCGCAAAGGCAGCAGCATTTCTAGAGGAAATCACCTGAGGGAAACTGGCTATGCAATCAATCAATCAAACGGATTTTACCCAAAACCGTTTAGACGACTAATCCTAATTCTTTTTAAAGTAAGAACAGCTGATGTAAATTTTCGAATGCATAAACCGGTTATTTATCGGTAAACCATAGTTACCCAAAATTTTGTGCCTTTAAACCATTAAAAACACACAAAAAAACAGTTGCAAACATTTTGTCTGATTACGTTCAATTTTAATGAAATTTTTCATCTTAAAACAATAAAAAATAGCAGACACTATTAGCCGTTTTTAATACACAATTCTTTTAAAAAATGCATTTTTAAGTTTATAGCAAGGTTTCGAATATTCAGTACACCAAATTGGGCCTCGTTTCATTTTTTTTGGTGACATTTGTAATCTTTAAAACTCTAAATTTATAACACTTGCCACTAAATAACTTTAAACACTTAGATTAGGGCTTGGATTGGTTAAATGAACGGAGTTAAGAAAACCGTCCTGACGAAAGGTATATCAGCTTTTTAAAATTTTATTTAAATAAGGTAAAACATTAAGTCGGAATTTAATATTTTTCATTGATTTGCTTGTTGTGTGCTGCTGGTCTGGTCTCTGCCCCCAGTTTAATATTTTGCTTTGATTGGCTGTCTGTATTTGGTTGGCACATCCCCTTTAAAAAATAGTTTATGCATTCCAAAATAAATGCGTTTCTTATTTAAAGAGGGCTTTATTTGTTGTCAAACAGTTTTAAGTAAAAACCCTCCTGACGACAGATGAATCGGCTTCCAAAAATATATTAAGATACGTTGAAAGATTAATTCCGTGGATATTCAAATTCTTACCCTTCGGTTTGCTTTGATTGGCTGGCTGTATTTGGTTGGCGCATTCTTTAACTGCCATAATATGCGCACGAATATACTGCAAATCTTTAAGCAGTGCCCATTTACATGACACGTGCTTAATTAATGGCAGTTGTTTTGCCATTTTTTGTGCACGACAATTAATGGCAGTATTCGAAAATTGACACCAAAACTTTTCATTTCTGGCAAAAAGTTGCATATTTTCCTTATTATGTCATATAGTATTATATATTTATGCTGCTATTACCAAGTGTTTTTTGTAAAAACAGTGTAAATTTAGGGACTAGCTGCGATCATCAAAAAAGCCTGAAACACAGGCAAGCTTTAATTGTTAATTTTTAGTGGCTCGTTAGCTTAAGAATAAGTTTGTTTAAAAGACTTACATATTAAAAAACAGCTAATGTTTTCTAAAATATATTTCAAACTAAAAAAAGTCACTAAAAGCTTTAACTTAAAAAAATACACGCATTTAAAAATTCAGCTTAAGTTATAAGCATTTATTTTATTTTTTAAATAACACCCAAAAACTTTCTCGATTGCGCATGTTTTTTGTATTTAAATTGTGGATTGTTTCTTATAATATAAAAAACCTAATTTAACAAAATGTATCAAGTTCTAACACGAATAAATTAAATTCTATAGAAAATTTAAAATCAAAGCAGAAAAACATCACAGCATAATAAATATGATCAGAAGAGAGTAGGATTTTATTTATAAGAAAGCCCATGAAAACAGAGTTTATCCGCAGTTAGCAATAGGATAAACAAAATGTTACATTTTACTGTAAATCAAAGGATGGATACACCCTGTTGATTTTTTTAGAAAAAACCGGGAATAACGACAAGCCAAATAACTTTTAAAAGCTGATTCATACAGTTTATGTTTAAAATCCTGCCACATTGTAATAAATGGCGTGTGATAATAGTTGTAAATAAAAAAAATGATTATTAATGTTGCTGTCCATCACGGAATTAAACAATTAATTCAAAGACGAACAGATTTGACAAAACTTTTTTTCTATTTTTTTAACACGTACTAATCAAAAAACATTTATTTGAAACCAAATAAAAATTAGTCATGAACAGAGACAAGGATTCATGAGTAGGTTGCAATTTAAATTTTAGAAAATATCAATTTAGAAGTTATATAAACCATGTATAATTGTAAAAACTCATATAATAAGAAAGCAAAAAAGTTTAAAATTATAAAACGAAAAAGTTACAATTATAATTAATAAAGAACACTGAAGGAGTATTAAACGAAATAATAATAATAAAAAAATATAATTTAAAATACATAAAACACAAAGAAATTTTTTTAAAAAAATACCTTATATATGAAAAATGGATATAATTTTAAAAACTAAATAATGCTTGGTTAAAAAAGTAATATAAATAATTTTAGAGCAAAAAGTAAATTTAAAAGTGTTTCGGTTCCAGGCATAGACATTTTATAATATTAAATTTGTAGTAAAAATGTCCCTTCCTAAAAAATACAATAAGAGCATATGCAAAAAAGATCACTTAGCACAACCAAGTTAAATAAAAAATGTTATGCAGCATAAAAAATTATAGGTAAAAAAAATCTAGCTGACCACGAGATTTGCAGTACTGAATCGACTATTTAACAACAAAAACATTCAAAATTTTTAACTAAATCGGATTAAAGGTACTTAAAGGTGCGGTGCGGAGTAGGAATGCATTGAGCACCAAATTTTAATTCTTAGCTGAACATTACTTAGTACTCACAATTAAGTTAATTGTAAGCTTGAGCTTGAGTACTCACAATTACCAATATGTGAGTACCAATTTGTATTGAGCATTTGTGAGCCTGGCTAATTTTCAAAATATGCTTGCGTTCGTATAGCATAGATTTTAGAAGAATCAATCGAATGGCGCAAGCACAGAGGTGATTGACCGTAGTCCCCAAAAAAGGGTTTTTGGGTTGATGGAGCACCTAAATAAGGTCAACAAGGGGCAGAACAGCAGAAATGGTTCTTTTCGGGACAATTTGCGAGGGGCTGACTATGCGAGGGAGAAAATTTTTATTTACAACAATTAAATGCCGAGACAAGCCCATAAAACACTGTAAAAAACTTGATTTCAGTAATATATGAATTTCATCTTAAGGTTTTTACTTAGAAACAAATGTGAGGCCTCATGGCGTGTAAAAATGACAATAGGTAAACAATTATATTTAAACTATGAATGTTTTATTGAATAATTATTATCAAGAAGTATATTTTTATTTTATCATTATTAACAATATTTTTATTGATTTATCAAGTTTTATTCCGATTTTTTAGTGAAAAAAGTTAATAGTGATTTAATAAACAAAATGTTTCCATTCTAACACTAAATATCATATCTTTTGTATAATTAAATTTAAATATAAAAGGGTTTTATAAAAAGGGTAATATTAAAGAAAGACTGACACTTTTAATATTTTTTTATAAATTTAGTTTAGATAAATTAAATTTTGAATAAATGTTTATTTTTGCAACAATTTAAATTATGTAATTTTTTTAAATAAAAATATCTTCTAAAATAGAAAAATATCAATTTTTATGTAAGAAAAAAATCCAATAAAAAATAGATGAAAAAATTAGAATAAATGCAGTACTAACCATATTTATAAAAATGGCATTTTTATGAAGTTTTTGCAGTATCTAATATGTCACATGA
>JASAMX010033350.1:0-12039 GCA_030248175.1 Microlaimidae sp. YZB2_3
TTATGTTTGTCCTTAACTCATTCATATTGTAGGTACGGCGCTCACTCTACAGCTAAAACTGTACTTACTACTGACTAACCATATAAATATTGGATACTAAATAATTACTAATCGTTTTATTTAACTAGAAAATAGAAGAAAACTGACAATTATTTAACCCTGAAGCAAATAATACAACAAAAGAGGTGCCTGCATAATTATGATGATGTTTTTTACGCTTTTTTTGAAAAAATCGGTAGACCCCCTAACCCCCTTTAAAAAACAGTACATGGGCACGGGGGGGGGTTGGGGGGGGGGTTAATCTCCCAAATTCTGAGAAGTGGGGTTTAACCCCCCCCCCCACTCAGTAGTGGGGGGGGGGGGAGAAAAAGTTAACCCCCCCCCAGTTTGGCAAAATGAAGTAAAAAAATGTCTTTAAAATGACTTCACTGCCTCCAAACCTGAAGTTTTGAAGTCCAAATGAATGTTTTAAGCAATAAAAAGCTCAAAAATGCAATAAAAAGGGCTTTTTGACCTTAAATTAGCGTTTTTTACCTATTTTTCCTTCAAAATCGAAAAACGATATGGGTAAAATGTACTCCAGAAAAAAAAACGATATGGGTATTTTGCGTTTCTCGGATTTTAACCCCCCCTATTTTGGGGTTTACCCCCCACTCTTACTCCGGACCGACTTGCCCATGTATGCCCTAAAGACCCTGAAACCCCCTAACCCACCATACCGGGATGTTTTTTTTCAAAAAAAAACACCCCGGGGTGTGACCCCCCCTAGAGGTCAAAAACCAAAACACCCCGGGGTGTGGACCTCCCCTAGCCGTCGAAGGTCGGTGACCTATGAGTGGGTCCGTGTAAAAACACCATGGACAAAATCACCATTGGCCAAAATCACCATAAACGTTACAAAATCACCACAAGATGGTGTAAATTCTCCATAAATATAATGCGTTTGCATTATTTCTTTTAAATTTTGAGACTTGGAATATACAGATTAAATTTATCATGATAGAATATGGCTTGATTTTGTGGCTTTGCTTAGGTTTAGAAAAAATAAAACATTTTTTAATGTTTCTATAATTTAATACTTAGTTTTTTTTTAAAATGCATTTACATATCGTTTTTGAAATTTTGAAAAGAAAAATAGGTAAAAAAAGTATAATTAAGGTCAAAAAGCCCTTTTTATTCATTTTGAGACTTTTATTGCTTAAAACATTCATTTGGACTTCAAAAACTTAAGTTTGGAGGCAGTTAGAAGTCATTTTAAAGACATTTTTTCTTCATTTTTCCAAAATTGGGGGGGGTAATTTTTTCTCCCCACTTCTGAGTGGGGGGGGGGGGTTAAACCCCACTTCTCATTAAGACGTGGTCCCCCCAACCCCCCCCCCGTCCCAGTGTATGCTTTAAGGGGGTTAGGGGGTGCTACCGAATTTTTCAAAAAGCGTAAAAGCGTCATCATAATTATGCAGGCACCTTTTTTTGTTGTATTATTATTTGCTTCAGGGTTAAATAATTGTCATTTTTATTATATTTTCTAGTTAAATAAAACGATCGTAATTTATTTATAATAAATATTTATATGGTTTAGTCAGTAGTAAGTACAGTTTTAGCTGTTATTACTTACTGTAACTAACCATATAAATATGGTATCTAAATAATTACTAATCGTTTTATTTAACTAGAAATAGAAGAAAACTGACAATTATTTTTAACCCTGAAGCAAATAATACAACAAAAAAGGTACCTGCATAATTCTGATGATGTTTTTTACGCTTTGAAAAATTCGGTAGCACCCCCTAACCCCTTAAAGCATACATGGGCACAAAGAGGGGGGGGGTTAGGGGGGGGGGTGAGGCCCCCCAAATTCTATGAAGTGGGTTTTAATTTTCCCCCCCCCCACTCAGAAGTGGGGGGGGGGGAGAAAAAGTTAACCCCCCCCAATTTTGGAAAAATGGAGAAAAAAAATGTCTTTAAAATGACTTCTAACTGCCTCCAAACTTAAGTTTTGAGGTCAAAATGAATGTGTTAAGCAATAAAAAGCTCAAAAATGCAATAAAAAGGGCTTTTTAACCTTAAATTAGCGTTTTTTACCTATTTTGCTTTCAAAATCGAAAAAAAGATATGGGTAAAATGCACTCCAGAAAAAAAACTAGAGTATTAATTATAAAAGCATTTTAACCCCAAATGTTTTATTTTTTTTTTAACCACCTACGCAAAGCCACAAAATCAAGCTATATTAATATTCTATCATGATAAATTTAATCTGTATATTCCAAGTCTCAAAATTTAAAAGAAATAATGCAAACGCATTATATTTATGGAGAATTTACACAATCTTGTGGTGATTTTGTAACGTTTATGATGATTTTGGCCAATGGTGAATTTGTCCATGGTGTTTTTACACGGACCCACTCATAGGTCACCGACCTTCGGCTCTGGGAGGCCACCCGGGGTGTTTTGGTTTTTGACCTCTAGGAGGGGTCACACCCCCGGGGTGTTTTTTTTTGAAAAAAAACATCCCGGGGTGCGTGGGGTTAGGGGGGTTCATGGTCTTTAAGGCATACATGGGCAAGTTGGTCCGGAGCGGGGGGGGGGTTAAACCCCAAATTAGGGGGGGGGGGTTAAAATCCGAGAAACGCAAAATACCCATATCGTTTTTTTTCTGGAGTGCATTTTACCCATATCGTTTTTCGATTTTGAAGGAAAAATAGGTAAAAAACGCTAATTTAAGGTCAAAAAGCCCTTTTTATTGCATTTTTGAGCTTTTTATTGCTTAAAACATTCATTTGGACTTCAAAACTTAAGTTTGGAGGCAGTTAGAAGTCATTTTAAAGACATTTTTTTTCTTCATTTTTCCAAAATTGGGGGGGGGGTTAACTTTTTCTCCCCCCCCCCACTTCTGAGTGGGGGGGGGGGGTTAAACCCCACTTCTCAGAATTTGGGGGTGACCCCCCCCCCAACCCCCCCCCGTGCCCATGTATGCTTTAAGGGGGTTAGGGGGTGCTACCGAATTTTTCAAAAAAAGCGTAAAAAACATCATCATAATTATGCAGGCACCTTTTTTGTTGTATTATTTGCTTCAGGGTTAAATAATTGTCAGTTTTCTTCTATTTTCTAGTTAAATAAAACGATTAGTAATTATTTATAATCAATATTTATATGGTTAGTCAGTAGTAAGTACAGTTTTAGCTGTACAGTGAGTGCCGTGCCGTCATTTTACCTTAAAATAAAAAAAAAACAAAGAAAATATAAACTGTTAGGGAGGGGGGAGTGTAGCCAGGGCGGAGATGAAGTGGTAGGGCGCGAGGGGGGTTAGCCAGTTCCAAATCCCTTTGGTAGGGGGTTTGCCCGGTCTGGATATGGTTGATGGGGGGAGGGGTCGAAAATGGGCCTTAGGGGGGGGTCAAGGGTTCAAAGGGTCGAGGGGGGGGGAACGAGGGATCAAAAATGGACCTTAGGGGCGCATAGGTCTCAGAGGCTGTAGGGGGGGTGCCACCCCCCTACCACCCCCCCATCGGTGACCTATGGACCCACTGAATGTTTTGATCCCTTTGTCACATAAAGAAAAGAAAAAAATCACTTTCAGCATTAAAAATAAAACACAAGAATTAAAACAAAGGACCTTTGTCTTGTCTCATACAATTAAATATCTTATTTACAACACCTTATATTAAATACGGGTGAACCTATATCCCTTTGTCACATAAAAAAACCAAAAAATCACTACTAGTATTTAAGCACACTTTAAGTTTAAAACAGAATAAAAACCAAAACACAGTAAAATCTTCTTTCATTTAATTAAATAATTTATTTATTATAATAATAATAAATTGTCTTTAAACAACATGTCATTTTTGCTGTTTCAAAAAATATGATGCTGATGCAATATAAATCTTGCGAACGTCAGACACTGTTGTCAAGGATACTATTTCCGTGTACTTCTTGGCACTAATTCAATATTATGCAAATGCCTGTCTTGTAGTCTATACTACAAAAACACAGAATGGAATATAATTATAAAAAACGCACGAAGGATAAATAAGTAATTAATTGACACATTTTGATTTTGAAAAAAACGGCAATAAAAACCTGCAGTTTTTATAAAAAATGATGCACGCTAAACACAAGTGAGGACCATAGTCATACAGACCTGTGCACTGCCCCTCCCCCGGGGTTTTATTGTGGGAGGGCAATTCCAAAACGGGGGGGGGGCACGGGGGGCAACTTTTTTGAAACGGGGAGGGGGCAATAAAACGGGGGTAAGTAGGGGAAAAGAAAAAAAAGAGAAAAAAAGAAGGAAAAAGGGAAAAAAGGGACAAAAAAGCGAAAATAAGGTAAAAATAAGCCTAAAATGACTTAAAATACATTAAAATAGGCTAAAAACTGCAAAAAAATTTGCGATGATGGCGTCACTAGGTTTTTTTTTGCCAAATCGACGCCACTGGCGCCTAAAATTTTGGGTCTAGGCGCCAGCCTGGCGCCTAGATTTTTGGCCATAAACGTATTCTTTAACCGTTTTTTAGTCAACCAGATAAAAAGAACACAAAATTTTTTAGGTTTCAAAAGACTAATTATCAAAAATTTTCTTCCGCTTTGCTTTGCTTTGCTTAGCGCGTATTGTTTTAGTTTATCTACAATTTAATCCTTTTTTACCATATACATAAATGTATATATAAAGATTTAGGTAAAAGTTCTAACTGGTTACATTTTTTAATTAAAAAACCCATTTAAAAGTAAAATGCTAAAAACAGCTATTATTAGTTTTGATTAAAACTTGAAAATAACTTCTGAGAAAATCCTTTTTTGCTTGCACAGATATTGCAAGAATTTTCAAAGTGTTAAAAAGAATTTAATGGATCTTTAACACGAAAATGTTAAGCTTCAAGCCGTCTGTAATGGAGCTCCGCTTTGTAGAGCTACGGAGCAATCCACGTCCATGACCAATTCACGGCCCACCTATGGTTGTACTAATTGTGTGAATAATAAAAAAAGCTAAGGTAGAGATTGTTTAGTTAAAAAAATTTTGTAAACTAAAATTTTTCAAAACTTATTGAAGGCAATTAAAAAAACTGTAAAAATGCAAATAAAATAATTAAAACATTTAAGCTTAAATAAGCTTGAAATCAAATATTTTAGGGAAAGAACTCCAAAGCTCCCTCCGCTATAAGTGGCCGTGGCTCCGGAGCATGATGTGGGAGGGTAGGAACATCACTAGTCTTTATGTTTTCTTGTTAAATTATATAATTCTTGAACAAAATTTTACGCATTTCAAGTTGAGTATTGAGATGGGCAAAATGAGTCGTTTTTTTTAAATTAATTGTACTACTATACAACACGAAACGTTTGACTACAAAAGCCATCTAAAAATATGCATATAATGAAAAAAACTAATAATATGTGGCCTTTTTGTGAAAATAGAAAAAAAAATTATGTTATTGGCGCCTAGATTTCTGGGCTGGCGCCTAAAATTTGGAGGCTAGGCGCCAGCTGGCGCCTAGGCGCTGGCGAAAAAAAAAACACAATGGCGTCATCATAGGTCAAAAATGACGTCATAATTTTAGGGTATTTTTTCATTTTTTGGCAGGGGGGGGCAAATCCTCCAATAAAACATTGGGGCATTTCCAGACCGTGCACAGGTCTGGTCATAATGTTTTTTGGGGGGAAGCAGAAGCAGAAAGGTCCACCCCTCCAAGAGCCAAAGTTTCAGACCCCCCCTCCCGAAAAATCCTCCCCCCCCCCAAAGCTCGAGAGCGGCCCGGCCTGATTTCCCCTAGCGAGGCTGACCCCCCTCCCAACTAATTTAGAAGAATAATTTTTTATTTACTGTCAAAAACATGACTTTTTAATTAAAAACAGTGTACTTTTTAGGCCTAAAGGTCTATTCATACTTATGACAAAACGTCCTTTAGACAAAGTCCAAAGGACAAAAGTCCTTTGGACTTTATCCAAAGGACAAAGTCCAAAGGGAAAAGTCCAAAGGGAAAAGTCCAAAGGGAAAAGTCCAAAGGACAACGTATTCATACTTCTTTTGAGTAGCGTTCATACTTCGTCCAAAAAGGACAAAGTCCGAAGGACGTTTTGGCTTGTCCAAAGGACGTTTTGGTTTGTCCTTTGGACTTTGTCCAAAGGACGTTTTGTCATAAGTATGAATAGACCTTAATAGGCTGTTTTAGTACATAAAATTCAATATTAGACCTAACAAAACTCAAATTATTGATTTTAAAAAATTTTGTTAAAAAATTGGACCCCCATGACCCCCCTAAATGTAAAATCTCGCACCCGGGGTCAGCCAACCCCCCTAAAAAGCCAGGGGGGTCCGAGCCCCCCTCTGCAGGGACGTACCCAGGGGGGAGGGCGGGGGGGCGGCCGCCCCCCCCGAAACGGTCGGACAGGGGGAAAAATAAGGATAACGGTTGGGCGGGAGGGGGCTGCCGCTCCCCCCCCCCGAAATGGTCGCCAGATAGTAAAATTTGGGGATTTTCAGAGGCTAAAAATTCAAAATTTTCTAGCGCCTCGCTAATCGCTCGGCGCCAAACTTTAAAATAATTTTAGTACCCCAATGGACCCCCAAAAACCAAAAATTTGTTCTAAAAATTTGTCACTTTCTATAAGTATACATACATATATATCTCGTTATTTATGTTGCCTGATGCTAATGTTATTTCAAAGTTAGTACAATAATTTTTATAAGTAATAAGTACTACACAGAAAGCAAAACAAACAATCATATTGGTTGATTTATGTACCTCTCCCCTCCTAAATTTTTCTGCCGCTTATAGCATTGGCTCGGATTTTTTTCATATAGGATTTTTTTCATATAGGTACCCTAAATAACATGGAGTCAAGATGCTGCTCATGTGCTTTGGTTTACAATGTGGGTGTAGCCAAGGGGTCTGAAAGGTCTCTAAATTCCTTTTTTGTGAAATCCAGGCTCTGCCAATGTGTGCTAATGTAATATGTAACTAAGAAAACATATTTTTATTGCTAAAAACATTAGATAATAGGTTATTAGGCCAAAAACAGTGTATTATACAGCTTTATCTACGTTTATCCCTGCTTTTTTAACGTTTTCAAAAATTAAGGGGGGGGCCGGAGCCCCCCCCCCCCCAAAAAATTTCGCAAAGGGGCGGAGCCCCTCCCCGCCAAAATTTTTTTTGTATTACAATCCGGCCCCCCCCCCCCCCAAAATGAAACTCTGGCTACGTCCCTGTGAGAACGGTACCGTTAACGCGGGATATTTTTTGCCCCAATGATTTTTTTCCGTTGGAAAATTATACTGATCAAATAACAGCAGTTTTTTCCGCGTCCCACCATAGGTGTTTTTGGGGGGGGACAGAGGGGTGCACGCGTGCACCCCCCTCCCTAGAGCCAAAATTTTGGACCCCTCCCCCTAGAAAAAATTCAGGGGGGCCCTAAATTGTATTAATTATCATCTGGAATTAAAATTTCTAGTGTATTTTAGCGCCTTGAATTAAAAATTTTCGCCCACGGGGGCATTCTGCCCCCAGACCCCTCCCCTCAGGGTTAGTATATATCCCCCAGATCGCCCCCCCCCGAAAATGAAATCCTGGTCACGCCACTGGCATTGGCTCGGATTTTTTTCATATAGGTAGGTACCCTAAAAAACATGGAGTTGAGATGTTATGTTGCTCATGTGCTTTGGTTTACAATGTGGGTGTAGCCAGGGTTGGAGTCTAAATTTCTTTTTTGTAAAATCCAGGCTCTGTCAATGTGTGCTAATGTAATTTTTAACTAAGAAAACATGTTTTTACCGCTAAAAATATTAGATAATAGGTTATTAGGCCAAAAACAACTTTTTTTTGAGCCTTTTTAATCATACAACTTTATCTGGAGGTTTATCCCTGCTTTTTTAACGTTTTAAAAATTAAGGGGGAAAGTTTTGCCATACATGGGCACGGGGGGTTGGGGGGGGGGTTAACCCCCCCCCCCAAATCCTTATAAGTGGACTCAACCTCCCTCACTCAGAAGTGGGGGAGAAAGGATTAAGCCCCCCCCCCCAAATTTTTGGAAAAACGAAGAAAAAAAATGTCTTTAAAATGACTTCTCAACTGCCTCCAAACTTGAGAAGTTCTAAGGTCAACTACGCATATTTTAAGCAATAGAAAGCTTTAAAATGTGATAAAAGGGGCTTTTTGACCTAAAATTAGCGTTTTTTATCTCATTTTTCCTTCAAAATCGAAAAATGATATAGGTAAAATGGACTCCAGAAAAAAAAAAGATATGGGTATTTTGCGTTTTTCGGATTTTAACCCCCCCCCCTAATTTGGGGTTTAACCCCCCCCCACTCCGGACCAACTTGCCCATGTATGGTTCCGCCCCCCTCAAAAATTTCGAAGGAGGGTGGGGGGCTCCGAAATTTTTTTGTACTACCGTCTGCCTTCCCTTAAATGAAACTCTGGGTACGTCCCTGCATTAGGGGGGAGGGGGTGAGGGGCATAGGTCACCGATGGAGGGTGGTAGGGGTGGCACCCCCCTCCCCCCTACGGCCTCTGAGACCATAGGTGCTCCACCAGCCGCACCGCCCGGGACCCGCCCCCCCCCTAGGGCTGGTCAGGGTACCCCTCCCCCCTAGCGCCCATTTTGGACCCTCCCCTCCCCCTAAAACCCCGGTCCGGGCCACCCCCCGCCGAAGCGGTCCACCCCCTACAGCCGTTCCACCCCCCCTACCCACCAATGCGATAGGTAAAAAATTGTTTTTTTCGTGTGTGTGTGACTGAAAATATACAGGCTAAAATTCATGCGCGGAAATTCGTGCTCGAAAAAATTTCTTGAGCTAACTTTTTATAAATATATATTCCTCATAAATATAACAATAATAATTATAGTGTTCTATACAAATTTTTATAATTTATAATAAACCTTAGTTTTTTTACAAACTGGTTGTAGTGTTACATTAAAAACAAAAAAAGAAAAATTCTCACATATGTTCGTTTTAAAAACTAATGGTTTTTTAAAAAAAAATGGGCTCGTCTGTTTCAAGCGACCGGCTCGCTTTTTGCGCTGCTGCTGTTCTGTTAGACACTCTGCCCTGCAAACCGCCGTAATGCAAAATCAATGAAAATGAAGACAAAATACAATTATTATTATTATTTATCTATGTAACCGGAAAATAGAAGAAGTTGGTCCAAACTTTTACCAGAAAAGCAAAAAAAATCAACAAAAAGGTACCGATAATATGTTAACGTTTTTAACAGTTTCCAAAAGTTTTTTGGCAGGTCCAGGCTATTCCCCCCTAAGAACCCAGTCTCAGGCTTCCTCTCTAAGGATCTTCAATCCAGGCTACCCCGGGGCTCAAAATCTCTCCGTACTTTGTCAAGGCCTACTCCTCCTGGACCTACAAATGGTAAAAAATGGGCTTACTGGTCAAACCCCCCCCAGCCGCTCAGGGGTCAACACCATGTCTAGACTTATCCCCCTAAGGTCCCTTTTCTAACCTTTCCCCCCCCCTTCGACCCCTGACGCCCCCGCAAGGCCCAATTGGCGACCTCCTTATCAATCATATCCAGACTGCAAGCTCCATACCAAAGGGATTTGTAATTAAGACCTACGACTTCACTCTTCATCCACCCTGGCTACACCCCCCTAACAGTTTATATTTTCTTAGTTTTTTTTATATTTTAAGGTAAAATGACGGCAGGGCACTCACCGTACAGCTAAAGCTGTACTTACTACCTACTAACCATATAAATATTGATTATAAATAATTACGAGTTGTTCATCAAACTAGAAAATAGAAGAAAACTGACAATTTTTTAACCCTGAAGCAAATAATACAACAAAAAAGGTACCTGCACAATTATGACTATGTTTTTTACGCTTTTTTTTTTTGAAAAATTCCGTAGCACCTCCCCCCCTAAAGACCATGATAATGAACCCCCCCCCCTACCCCCCAGCACCCCGGGGTGTTTTTAAAAAAACACCCCGGGGTGTGACCCCTCCTAGAGGTCAAAAACCAAAAGACCCTGGGGTGTGGACTCCCCCCCTAGCCGTCGAAGGTCGGTGACCTATGTATATCACTGAATAACGGTGCTGCAAATAAAATAAATAAATTATAAATATACATTTATAAGGGTGCTGCAGTCACATTTATTGGCTAACAGGAGTTTACTCCGCAGCAGGGTTGCCAGGTCTAAAATGAAAAAAAGGGCTATTTTTTCGAGAAAAAGGGGCAAAAGGGGCTATTAAAATTTTAAAAAATGCCAAAATTTAAAAAGGGGCTATTTTTGGAGCAAAAAGGGGGTATTTTTTAAAAAACTAACAACTTTCATTAAATAAGTGCAAAAATAAAGACTACACGCATATTTCACAGTACTTTAAGTATTTAGAGCAGTATTTAAGCAGTTATATATAAAGATTACAACTTTAATTTGTATCAATTAAACAAAATCAAAATCTTTTTATTGCATAGGTACCAAAACACTTTTTTAAACTTAACGTTTCAAACTTATAAATCTTTTTATTAGCGCAACTGTGATTAAACCATTTAAATACACACAAAACAAATAATTTTTAATAAGGTAAAAATTTTAAAAAAAACCTGCTCTATATAACATTTTTATAACATTTTTTGGCCATGAAACTCCATTTATTTTCAAAAGGGTAGTTTAATCACTTTTTAGTACCAAAAATTAAGAACGCAAGGTCAGAACTGACATAGAAACATGTTTTTTTAATTGTTTGTTGGGTAGAATTCTCAAACGAATTTTTGGTACACGTTTGGGTGTTTACTATTCTCAGTAATGATAATCTTCAGTAATTCTCAGTAATGACCAATCTTAGCGGCTTGCAGGAATTATCTCTGCAGATTTTACCCCTGCAGCTGTTTCCTAACCTAAGCTTACATGTTTCTAAGCCTAAAAAACCTTAAACAAACAACCTTAGCCTTCTTCTTAAAGGCTAAGCTTAAGTGTTCCTAAGTCTAAGTAAATCCTAAAAAACAAGCTAAACTTATCAAACAACAGCGTAGCAAAAGTTTAGATTGTTTTTTTAGGTTTTGCTTAGGCTTAGGAAAACGTAAGCTTAGGTTAGGAAACAGTTGCGAAGGTAAAATCTGAGAATCTGAAGCTGTTACTGAGAATTATTGAAGATTACTATTACTGAGAATAGCAAACGCCCACGTTTGGTACTTGTACCGGCAGGTATAAGTCCTAGACGTGTACCAATTATAATTTGATCAATCGAAAAATAAAATATGCATATAGAACATTTGTATACCACAAATCGGACACGTATACATCATTTTTGAGGTTATTTTTACGAAGAAAGTCTTCCGTAAAAAGTTATGAGTCTATTCAGGCCCAAAAATTAATTATTTTTGGATCTGTATGTTCAATTTATGTTGTTAAGGAAAAATTTTTATTTAGCTTTTAAATAATTTAAAAATATACTTTTAAGATTGCACAAAGTGTGGCGGTTCTGAATACAGATTAAAATTTTTTCTAGTGCCTTTGTCCACCATTTTTGTATGAAAACCAGTTAAAGTTGGGCTAAATTTCAATTTGGAAAAAATTGAAAATTCGTCAATAACACATAACCAAATAAAAATATATCAAGGTACAAGTTCCATATGTGTACCAAAATATATACAGATTGTACGTACGAGACGGTGGTTTACTACCTTGCTCTGTTTAATTTTTTAAAAAATTATTGGTTTTTAACTGAACAGTTATTTTTAAAAAAATTTTTTATGATTTTAAAGCCTTATGTAAGTGGTTACGAAGTTTATTTACACTTTTATTCTATTTAATTAATCTATCTTTCCAATTTTAAAATCACTCTGCCATCTTGCTTTTTTGACAAAACAGCCTGCGAATGATCTGCAGGTTAACTGGTTTTTTGAAATAACTCTTATAACTTATAAATACCATCATGGTGAAAAAAGAAGAATTAGAGAAGGAAAACGAAAGGCTTCAACAAAGAATCAATCAGTTAGAATCGGAAAAAATCGTTTGGCAAAAGGAGAAAAAAGATCTTTTTGCAAGAGTCGAGCAGCTGGAAGAGCAATACGTAATGAGCGTCAACGACAAA
>JASAMX010033352.1:0-42897 GCA_030248175.1 Microlaimidae sp. YZB2_3
GTATTGCTCTATGGAATAAAGACGTTAAAAATTTGGAAAATTTACCAGCAAGTCCAGTATTTGCTAATAAACAAGCAGATTTTGCTACTGTTCCGAATGGTCTTATGTTTGGTAAACAGATAAATATACCACATCAAGACAAAACAGAAAATATCGGCAATACACAGACTTTGACGACAAAAACGAGCGATTTAATAAGCTTTTTAACAGATATCAAATCGCCAGAAGCAAGAAGGGAGTATGTAAAATCGGTAAGAACATTTTTCACATCATTTTTACTCAATTGAAACTTTTTTGTATTTTTAAAAGTAACTTTTGCACGTGACATTTTTTATACTGAAATGAATCAACATAATAATACTTTATTTCAAAGTTAACAGGGTCGGGTTTGGATTTTTGAAAACATTAAATTTAGCAAGTTATTTAACTTATGTAGTTTTTAAGTTTACAATGCACTTGCTGTGCCATAACGAATAAACGAATAAATAAAGCAATAACGAACGTTAGTAAATTGCGAACGCAAACGTTTAGACAGTTGCGAACCCACTTTTGCCAACAGTCACACTTCCCGTTTATTTTTGGTTACTTTTCGGTTCGGTTATTCTTTTTTTTTGCAGAATGCTTTTGTTAATGATTTTGTTGTGTGTAAGTAAAACAACAACGCCACAAAAATCGCTGTTTCACGAATGCAGCATAACCAGGGGCTTGTTGCATATCAACAGTGCTCCTTAAAGTCGATCAGGAGTCGCATTCTAACGCGCGGTTAAAAGTTACCCTAGGGTAATTTTTACGTGCTTAAGGATGCGAGTAAAAAATTAATTTTACCTAGGTAAAAGTCGGTTTAAATTTTTTCTATTGTTTTAAGAATAAGAATTTATCCAACTCAAGAGGTGGTTAAATATTTTCTCCCGTAGGATTAATTTAATAAAAAATAAAATACGCACATTGATTAATTTTTTTTTATTTTGCGCGAGGTGGTTTTGCGGCGCGAGAAAAAAAATTTTTTTTTTAAAATTCATCAATCAATTTCTGTCCCATATGCGGCAGGTTTATTTATTTATATACTAGCCTTGAAAAATGCTCTAAGAATAGAGCAAGAAAAAAGGGCGATTTTTCCCCGGGCGTATGTTTAGACAGAAAAGATGTGGACTAGGCTGAAATGGACATTATGTGGACTATAGGAAATTTGCATTTGGTTTGGGCAGCTGCTCACTAAATAAAAATTTCTACCATATGATAATGATTTGTTTATACATTGATCTAATCACACAGCACTGTTGCATTTTTTTTAGTTTGATGAAATGTCAATTTAAAAAATCATACTCACAGCAATCTTTGACAAACGCGAAATCGCCACTTTTTCAATTAGAAGGTTATATTTGTATGTGTAAAAAACAACTATAAATTTGAAAAAGTGGCGATTCCGCGCTTGTCAAAGATTGCTGTGAGTATGATTTTTTTAAATTGACATTTCATCAAACTAAAAAAAAATGCAACAGTGCTGTGTGATTAGATCAATGTATAAACAAATCATTATCATATGGTAGAAATTTTTATTTAGTGAGCAGCTGCCCAAACCAAATGCAAATTTCCTATAGTCCACATAATGTCCATCTCAGCCTAGTCCACATCTTTTCTGTCTAAACATACGCCCAGGGAAAAATCGCCCCTTTTTCCTGCTCTATTCTTAGAGCATTTTTCAAGGCTAGTCTACCACTTTTTTTGAATTAAATTAAAAAATAGCCTAATAAACTATAGTTTTAGCTGCGCAATGACATATGTTTATAATCATTCCGTTGCCGAGATATACTTTTTTAAATAAAAAATAATAAGAAGAAGAAGATAAATTTAAATTACAAAATTTACCCACGTTGTTTAATTATAGTTAGTGCGGTGCAGTTGCGCTCCAGACAAAGTTTATCTACGTTCTCTAAATATAGTTGGCGCGATGCCGTGCGCCAATGATTGCAATTATAATTTTTAAAGTAAAAATAATAATAAGAAGAAGAAGATGATGAACATGAATTACAAAATTTACTCACGTTCTCTAAGTATAGTTGGCGCGGTGCCGTGGGTTAAATTGCAGTGTGGCACCCCGCACCACCGATGATTACCGGCGCGTAGCGCTCCCGCGCCACCGACGCTTATTATTATTTTTTAATAAATAAAACTTTGAATTAATTTTGTCATCAGTAATGCAAGAATTAAAAAAAGTACTCTGTTGTTTTCGCCGTTTTCCGCGCGGTTGAAGCAGATGGCGCTGGGAACTGGTTCCGTTTCTGCCACCAATTAAAACCGGTCTGCTTTTTTTGTGCGGTTTCTATGAAGGGATGTTGGTTGTCTGCTCTGTACAATCCTTATTGTTGCCAAAAGGCTGTTATTGTGCGGTTGAGATTTTTTATTTGTCTATTTTTCAAATTTTTTATTTTGATCAATAAATCGATAACAAGGACCTAAATGAAAAAAGTGCTTCCTAAGAAAGTTGCGTAATTCCTTCTTCTTTCTAATGAGCCCATGTTTATTTTGATCAATCAGTAACGAATGAGGAATATCGCTTTTAAGGATGGAGCGTTGGAATAATAATAATAATAATAATAATAATAATAATAATAATAATAATAATAATAATAATAATAATAATAATAATAATAATAATAATAATAATAATAATAATAATAATAATAATAATAATAATAATAATAATAATAATAATAATAATAATAATAATAATAATAATAATAATAATAATGGAATAATAATAATGATGATGATGATGATGATGATGATGATGATGATGATGATGATGATGATGATGAGATGAGAGAGAGAGAGATGATGATGATGATGATATATATATATATAATAAAAAAAAAAAATAATAATAATAATAATAATAATAATAATAATAATAATAATAATAATAATAATAATAATAATAATAAGAAGAAGAAGAAGAAGAAGAAGAAAAAGAAGAAGAAGAAGAAGAAGAAGAAGAAGAAGAAAAAGAAGAAGAAGAAGTAGAAGAAGAAGAAAAAGAAGAAGAAGAAGAAGAAGAAAAAGAAGAAGAAGAAGAAGAAGGAGAAGGAGAAGAAGGAGAAGAAGAAGAAGAAGAAGAAGAAGAAGAAGAAGAAGAAAAAGAAGAAAGAAGAAGGTTCTGAATTTCAAAATTTACCCACGTTCTCTAATAATGATTGGCGCGGCGCCACGGGGCTAAATCGCCCCCTGGCGCTCCCGCGCCACCCATGAATATATTTATTTTTTTTATTTTAATTGAAATAGATTTATCGGGGTAAACAAGGCTTTCTTCAGATTGCGACCCCAGATTAATTTGTTAGATTAATTCGTAAACAAAGTAGACGGTATTTAAATGTAGTTTAGATTATGCAACATGCTTGGAATGGCTACTCAAAATACGCATGGGGATTTCAGGAATTGGACCCTATTGCTAATCATCCTTTCCAAGGAGCACTTTTTAGTCCTCATAAATTAGGTAAGTATATTTAAAAACTTTGACGAAATTTGAAAATGTTCTAATTCTTATCTACCACAGCTGCAATTTTGTATTCATAATAATATTTAAACTAAAAACAATTTAGGATTAAGTATAGTCGACTCGTTGGGAACTTTGTATATTATGGATATGAAAACTGAATTTGCTAAAGCCAAAGAGTGGGTTAGAGACAATTTCAATAAGGATTCTTTTGTAAGTGTTTTTTTACTTTTTTTTTAAAATTTACTTGCATTGTTTTGTCGCATAATTCTATTTTCAAATTGTAATTGCATTAGTGTTTTAATTATGTATTGTCACGAATTTTTATTTAATTTTTTGGTTTTTTATTTAAAACAAACGTTCAAATAGTGAATCACAATTGCCCAAATTGCAGCGGTTTATATTATATTAGTAGAATTTAAAACCAATGGTACAAATTTAACTAGTTTAACAAAAACAGTTAATTTATCATTTTAAGAAGTTGTTCTTACAGTCTATGTTAAGTTAAAGGTGCGGTGCAGAGTCAAACTTTTTGTCTTAGATTTTGATAATTTTTCGAGAAAACCTTACTCCTGCCCCCAGTAGTTCCCTAAAATTTTTTCAACAAAATATCTCCCGTGGTTCAGGCGTTATTACCCCCCAAAAATGGCGTTTTTCGACTACTCTGTGCGTGACGGCAGATTGTTCAATGGCTATATCGATTTACGTTAGAAATTATGCACTCAAAGAAAGCGGCTACTTTCTACTTTAATTTGATACCTTGATCGTTAAGATTGGTGCTCAATTTGTCGAAATATTTTGTTTCCCGTACAAAAAACCCGCAACTTTTTTGTTAAAAACACCAAACGACGCCAGTGATTTTGTGAAGTTTTTGGGCACCAGTCCTAGTTATTTTTAACCCTAATTTAAAATACAGATATTTTATTAAACATATGAAAAGAATATTTTAAAAAACCCCAGCAGTTGTAAAGTCACAAACCACCATATTTTCACTTTGATTTACATCCTAATGATTGTGCAAAAGCTAAGGATCAGTTCAGATTTAGTGCAACGGACATATAAGCTGAATGTTTGATTATCTTCAAAATTTTACAAAGTATTTTTGACTTTTTTCCAAAGTTTCTTTTTCGAAAAAAAACAGTAATAAATAAAGGCTGCAAAATCATTAAAATCAGCAAAATCATAAAATAATTATAAAACAAAAAAGTTTGACTGGTTTCGGATGGTTATCAAATTGTAATGATGTTTTATTTTACGAATAATTTGAAATACAACGGGATCAACTGTACTGTAGCCTATTACACCCTCCCCTGCCTTGATTATTTGAGTTTTCGTTATTTTAATAAAAATATTATAACTGGTTTTTTTTGTTGACGTTTTATTTTTTATTTTAAAAAACGTGCGAATATTTAAAGCGTTTTTAGCCTCCAGCCGCATCTGTGTTCGAATGGAATATCCGCTATGTTGGTGGTCTTTTGTCAGCATACGCATTATCGGGAGAGGAGGTAAATTAAACGAATGAGATTTGAAATTTATATGCAGAAACAATAAAAGTTTTATGTTTATATAAAAAACATTAATATAAACAAAATACACAAAAAATATTCAGCATCTGAAGAAGAGAAAAAAAGCATAAAAATTTTCAAAATGCCTAAAAATGTCGATTGACGCGGACCCCAAAAAAATAATCTGTGGCGTTCTTCACCACCTGATAAGAGGATTCAAAGGTGGATAATACGATGAATCGGGGCAAAGGTATGACACTCGTGTTTAACAAACGCGGCCATGCGAAAGACAACCAGCGGACGGACGGGTGTCATCGTGACGGACGGGTGTCACCGTGACGGACGGGTGTCATCGTGACGGACGGGTGTCATCGTGACGGACGGGTGTCATCGTGACGGACGGATGTCATCGTGACGGACGGGTGTCACGATAAATAGTTTGAAAACCATGTTTCTAAAGATATTTATTTAATCTTCTTGGCTGGCTTCCAAACACTTAGCTCTGCATTCTCAAGAAAATAATATAGATGTAATGCATAAATAAAAAGAATAATATGCTTTACAGTGAGAACATAAGTCACTTAGTTTTAAAGAAATGTAGTTTGACATAATAATTAGCTTTTTTTGAAACATCTTTTAAGGTTTTAATGGGTTTTTCTGCACTTATTCATGTGTTATTTTGAGTACCGAGCGAAGGGGATAAATGTTTACTGGATGTATCTAATTTAGCCAAAAATATATAGAAAAAGGCAACCCAAAAAAAAAAGAAAAGGGCCTTATAACAGCACAACCCAGCAGGGAGAGAACACCCCCACAAAAAAAACCCCCCCCATATATCGGTATATTATATATTTTTGATTTAGCCTTCTTCCTTTTCTTCAAAAAAATAATAATAAAGTGGCAAATAAAAAAATCCCAAAATCAAAACAATATGACAAAGGATTATGGAATAAATCGTTAAAAACCTTGAATATTTTATATTTTACAAATTAAAGGATTGTAAAGAACACAACAAATGCTTATTTCGTATTTTTTTTAAATAAAAATTACAATAAAACTGAACACAAACTAATACATTTTTTATAAAAAATACCGCAGATTTGTCTTTATTTTAATGCAAAATAAAGTTCAGTTTACATTATTTTTTAAAAATTCCCCAAAACACCAAAGAGAAGTAAAAATATTGCCTGAAATCATCGGTGGTTGCAAACAGCCGTTTATATTACGCTTTTAGTCGGTGTCATTCATAATTACGGTAGCGCAATGGATGGTTTTCGGATACGCATTGAGGGTCGTATGTTCGAACCCCTCAGTAGTCTTGTTTTTTCTCGCCTAGGCATATTTCTAATATAAACATTAATGTTTAATTTCATTTCTTTATCTCTTTACATAAAAAAAACCCGAATGAAAATAACGAATACTTATTTTAAAGAAACTAAAATTGTGCACATTTGCATGTCATATTTTTTTGCTTCTTTCACTTATAATTTTTAAACTAAACTGAAAATTTTTTCCTGGTTATTTTTTAACAAATAGTCCTTTTAAGTAATTTTGGGCATATTTTTCATATTTTTTAATTTATTTTATGACAAATTAATACAAATGTAACTTCTTAATTTGTTTTCGCGGTTTTTTATATTAAAAGAGGTTAAATTTGCCCTTATTTAAATTATTTCAATTTTTATGAATGTGATTTTATACTAGCATAATAATATATTTGTGTTTTTTAATCTGGTTTTCACGCAGCATCTGTTTTTTGTAGCTTATTCGAGTTTTAAAAAAAGGTACGGTAAATTGTAAAAGTTTTTGAAAGTCAGCCCGCAAGACAAATATGTTTAAAAACAAGGTTTTCAAAGCATTTATCGTGACACCCGTCCGTCACGATGACATCCGTCCGTCACGATGACACCCGTCCGTCCGCTGGTTGTCTGTCGCATGGCCGCGTTTGTTAAACACGAGTGTCACACCTTTGTCCCGGATTATTGTATTGTTCACCTTTGGAAGATTATAATCTTATTAAATATTAAATCTTTAATAAATGCCGTCGAATTATAATTATAATAAAATCTCATAAATAAAATAAAATTGAATTATATAATTAAATTCCATCATGGGTGGCGCGGGAGCACCACGGGGCGATTTAGCCCCGTGGCGCCGTGCCAACCATTATTAGAGAACGTGGGTAAATTTTGAAATTCAGAACCTTCTTCTTCTTATTATTATTATTATTCCAACGCTCCATCCTTAAAAGCGATATTCCTCATTCGTTACTGATTGATCAAAAATAAACATGGGCTCATTAGAAAGAAGAAGGAATTACGCAACTTTCTTAGGAAGCACTTTTTTCATTTAGGTCCTTGTTATCGATTTATTGATCAAAATAAAAAATTTGAAAAATAGACAAATAAAAACTCCCAACCGCACGATAACAGCCTTTTGCAACAATAAGGATTGTACAGAGCAGACAACCAACATCCCCTCATAGAAACCGCACAAAAAAAGCAGACCGGTTTTAATTGGTGGCAGAAACGGAACCAGTTCCCAGCGCCATCTGCTTGAACCGCGCGGAAAACGGCGAAAACAACAGAGTACTTTTTTTAATTCTTGCATTACTGATGACAAAATTAATTCAAAGTTTTATTTATTAAAAAATAAAAATAAGCGTCGGTGGCGCGGGAGCGCCACGCGCCAATAATCATCGGTGGTGCGGGGTGCCATACTGCAATTTAACCTACGGCACCGCGCCAACTATACTTAGAGAACGTGAGTAAATTTTGTTATTCATGTTCATCATCTTATTATTATTATTATTATTTTTACTTTAAAAATTATAATTGCAATCATTGGCGCACGGTATCGCGCCAACTATATTTAGAGAGCGTAGGTAGACTTTGTCTGGAGCGCAACTGCACCGCATTAACTATAATTAAACAACATGGGTAAAGTTTGTAATTTAAATTCATCTTCTTCTTCTTATTTTTTATTTAAAAAAGTATATCTCGGCAACAGAATGATTATAAACATATGTCATTGCGCAGCTAAAACTATAGTTTATTAGGCTATTTTTTTAATTTAATTCAAAAAAAGTGGTAGACTAGCCTTGAAAAATGCTCTAAAAATATAACAGGAAAAAGGGGCGATTTTTTCCCGGGCGTATGTTTAGACAGAAAAGATGTGGACTAAGCTGAGATGGACATTTTGTAGACTATAGGAAATTTGCATTTGCTTTGGGCACATGCTCACTAAATAAAAATTTCTACCTTATGATAATGATTTGTTTATACATTGATCTAATCACACAGCATTGTTGCATGTTTTTTAGTTTGATAAAATGTCAATTGAAAAAATCATACTCACAGCAATCTTTTACAAGCGCGAAATCGCCACTTTTTCAAATTTATAGTTGTTTCTTACACATACAGATATAACCTTCTAATTGAAAAAGTGGCGATTTCGCGCTTGTCAAAGATTGCTGTGAGTATGATATTTAAATTGATATTTCATCAAACTAAAAAACATGCAACAATGCTGTGTGATTAGATCAATGTATTATTATAATTGAAGTTTATTAAAATTTTAATTTCTTTTTTATTTATGCGGCCTAATTTAAGGTTGACTATTTCTTGTTGGATCTGATTTTTATCTAGATTTTTAGAGTTCATTAGTCATTTAATTACTTTTTGTGTATAGAAAAAATAATAAACGTTGGTCTAAATTAAGACTGTTCAAGAATATTTGGAATTTCAAGACAGGCGCAAAGAAAAACAGTTGTGATTCAAACAAAACAAATTTTCATTATTTTTAAAAAATCGTGATATTCCCATTCAATAACATAATAACATTCCACTCAATAAGAACATCGCCACACAATTATTTTAAAATATGGTTAAAAAAAAGTAAAATATTATATTGAAGTTTAGACAAACGTCGTTTTTAACGACAAACGTTTTTAGATTTTTAAACAAAAGTCCGTTGATGCAGCTGATTATTTACTTCCAGCATTTCAATCGCCGTCCGGTCTCCCGTATCCGAATACCAGAAAAGGGATTTCTCCGTGAGTTTTTCTTTAAAAAAAATA
Source organism: Microlaimidae sp. YZB2_3 (assembly GCA_030248175.1). NCBI lineage: Eukaryota > Metazoa > Nematoda > Chromadorea > Desmodorida > Microlaimidae > Microlaimidae sp. YZB2_3. Next base: position 9,074 of record JASAMX010033352.1, read on the forward strand.
ATTTGCAGTATACGGTTTACTATAAGTTTACATAAATGTAAAAACCGTCTATACTACAAACTACACTTGACCCGTCATTATCCGTTTTGCATTTGCTTCTTTTATTAAATCATTATTTAAAAAATATTAATTATTTTTGATTTACTTTCTATAATTTAAAAAATTGTTTTAAAAAAAAAGTAAATCCTTTTATAAATTAAATTTGTTAAAGTACCGATTTTGATAAAACTTTGCAAAAAACATAATCAGAAACAACTCTCATTATTCAATTTTATTTAATTCCTATTGCTAATAAAATGAAGTAAAAAAATTTATGAAAAAAGTCAGTTGCAGTGTGGTTTTTTATATATTTCGTTCGTATAGTATTTTTTTCCAGTTATAATCCAATATTTAAAATTAAACACAAGTTAACAACTAAAGTCTGATCAAAATAATTAAGATTGCAAAAAATTTTCAGGTGTACATATTTCGCTAATGGTACGGTTAATTAAAAAAAACACCAGAAAAAAACCATCCATTCACCGTACCTTTGACTTTTTTATTTTTGAAAAATTTTTATTCTTTTATTTCTGATCGGAATTAAACCGAATTTAAACTGTAAGTTTGAATATCTAGACTTTCTTTTTGCAAAATATTATTAAAATTCATCTGTCTGATTAAATATTACTAACTACAAATTGGTGCGTCTTAATTTAATTAGCAAAATTTATGCAATCGCGTTATTTAAAACCCTCCTATTTGAACGGAAATTGTTCAGTGTTAATATTCTTTACAGAGTTATAACGTTATGGAATCACTTTTAGCCAATTAGTGCTTATGAAAAAAGGAGAATTTTCGTCCGTTGGAAATTAATTGGATAAAAATTGTTTTCCCAATTACTAATTGGCTAAAAGTGATTCTATTAGCTCCTCCCACAATCATTTCCACAAAGCAAAACATGTGTGACGTACTGACGTGATCACGAATACTATATGACATTTGAGTGTCTTAAAATCCCGACTTGATTGAAATTTAAATTATGGTTTAATTTATGAAATGTACATGCACATCATTTTGACTGTGCAAATTATCTGGTAGATTTGTTTTATTTTATTTTAAATAGACCAATTAATTTAAATTATTACAAAACTTTAATGTTTTTAGAAGACATATTTCTGGTGGTAGTGCAAATTTAGCCGAAATTGGATCACTACATTTAGAATTTGAATACTTATCAAGCATAACGAAAAACAAGCTTTACGCGCAAAAAGTAAGTAAAAAATTAAAATTATTTTTTTTATATATAAGCATATTAAATTTAGCAGTTACATTTATAAATAAACTTGAAAATTGATTCGCTTAGATTTTGTAATTACAGTAGTTATGTCTTTATAAAACAAAAAAAGCACTTAAATAAAATTAAAAACGATTTTAACTTTGAATATAACCATTCTAAACAAAATTTTATGATTTTCAAAATTTTTTAATATTGATCATTTACTATGTAACTGGAGATTGCATTCTAACAACCGCATTAAATCTAACCTGTCTTATAATATGCATGCAATTAAGGATAATTCCCAGTCACATTCACCCAAACCTAAGTTAATTTCAGGCCGGGATGATTCGTGCATATTAGCTCGAAAAAAAAGAATTTAATGGGGCACCAAGCACTTCCTATAGTTGTTGACTATTTTAAAAACGACCGGCAAGAGATTTAATATAAAAAAATTAAAATAGAACAACTTTATTTTTATTTAGAATCTACATAATACATAACATAACACATAACACAAGCATTATATTAGTAAACTTAACGTTTATTAGCTGCAATTATAGCATCAAAAATCACCACAATTGTTTTTAAATTAACAGGTTTTTAAACTTCGCACTGCGCTTGAAAAATGGAAAGATACGTTTCTTGATGGGCTTATTCCGGCTTCAGTCTCAATAAGAAATCCAACGGAAGTAGCTATTTCCGGTAAGACTTTCCATTCTTCCATTTGCTGTATGTTAAAAACGTTTATTCAAAAAATATGATATTGTCGTGGGCCAAAATTTCTCCATTCTGCAATTTTTTTCATCTTTTCGGTAACAGGCCAGAAGAGCCATGGGACGTTAGAGCTAGGTACCAAAGAGCCGGAAAAAAGGGAACCTAAAAGCCAAGCAGCAAGAACGAAAGGGACAAAAAAGCCAAATGGAAGATAATCATGAAAAACACAAGAGAGCCAAAAGGTCAGAAATTTGGACTTAAGAGACTGACTTTTTTGGACCAAAGACCCACAAAAAAGGGACTTTAGAGCCTTTGACGGTACTTTGTTTTTTAATAACGTTATAAGGCGTAATTTTTTAAATAAACACATTAGCGGGGACTTTGGAGACATATTTTATTGTTTTTTAATTACTTTAACAGGTTTTCTATTGCAACACATTAGAATAAACTTTAAAACAATTTTATTTGTATTAACTTTTTTTAATCACACCAATGTTTATGCGTTTTTTACGAATAATTCGTTTTTTTAATAATTCATAGATCTATAGATTTTCCTGATTGTATTTCTTATTCGCCAAATAAAATAAAGGTCAAAAGTTTTTTTTGTAAATTTAATTTTTTTTCAAAACTTATTTAAAACGCTAAAAATACAAATAGAATAATTTTAAATGTATTTCAAGCTTTAATAAACTTAAAATCGCTCATTTAAAGGGCAGAACTCCGGAACTCCCTCCGCTTTAAATGCTCGGAACTCCGGGGCATGATATTGGAAGTTAGGAAGAATAATTTAAATATTTAAAGATTTAAGTTAAATATTTGAAAATTTTAATATTTGAAAATTGAAGTTAAATATTTGAAAATTTTTGTAATTTTTTCTAAACTCAATTTTGAAGAAAATTGACTCTCTTGCGTGGCATTGCTTAACAAACACGCCTGAAAAAACCAAACGTAGTCATTTTATCGGATGTCGAGAAACACTTTAAGCATTACACATAAGCAGAAAGAAAGATTGCTTAATTAGAATAAAATTTGTAATTTAAAAGCGTGGAAAATAAAATTTTGTGGTAAATGTGTGACAAATTAAAGTTTAAAACATTCGAATTTATATATAAAAGTTATTTTATTAACGGTTTTTTTACGTTTTCTTTCTTTAGTTCCTCTTACGATGTCAATTTACGCATGTAAACGTTAATTCTAAACAGTTCTGTCCCTTTTGGCTCTTTGGTCACTATGTGTTTCCCTTTTGGGCTCTTGGGTACCCAGCTCTAAGGTCCCGCCATTTCCTTCTCCTACATAATCTCTTTGCTTTTCTCCATTGGCTCTAAGGAGACCTTTTTGTGGCTCTTTGGTCCCAAAAAGTGCGGCTTTTAAGTCCCAAATTTGTGGCTCTTTAGTACCCGTGGCTCTTCCGTCTCCAAATCTCAAAAAAAACGATTAACACGACAAACAAAAAAACAAAAAAACAAACAAACAATACCAACACAAACAAAACACACACAAAACCCACCACACCAACAACCAACCCACCAAAACACAAACCCACCAACAAAAAAAAAAAAAAAAAAAAAAAACACCAAAAACCCCCAAAAAAAAAAAAAACAAAAAAAAAAAAAAAAAAACAAACCCAACACAAAAAAAACAAAAAAAACCACACAAAAAAAAAACCCCAAAAAAAAAAAAACCCCCCCCCAAACCCCCCCCCCAAAAAAAATATTATTAAAGAGTGATTTTATATATTAATTTTGTCAAAATTGTTTTGCACACCAATTTCTTTAAAACTTATTTAGAACAATAAACAAAGTTTAAAAATGCGTGTAGAGTAAGTTTATGTATTTCAAACTTAAATAAGGTTAGTGAAGCTATGGAAAAGCTTTCTCCGATTTAAATCGCGGGAGCTCCAGAGCATGATATTGAAAGGTGGGAACACCACTGATTTAGATCGTTTTGACAATACTTTTTAGCCACTGCGAGTCTCGGATCACCAAGCGATAGTTTTTACGAATATTTGCTCAAATCTTGGCTAATTACTGGAGAACAAGATAAACAAGCCAAGCGAATGTTTGAACAAACCGTAAAGGTATACAGAAATATTTTTTATTATAAATTCATTCATGATCTTTCAAAATTTATGAATATTTTAGTTTGTTTAAGTTTATTACATTGTTTATGCTATTATATTAAGGGAATGGAAAAACATTTACTTAAAAGTCAAGAAAACGGTTTGATGGTGGCTGGAACCGCTAGAAAAGGAGGCGTTTTTTCCCCAAGGATGGATCATTTCACTTGTTTTGCAGGTATGACAAAAGCTTGTAATGTTCTATTTTAAAACGCAGTGTTTGATTAAATAAGTGAATGAAAAACTTGATTGTCTTTAGTAAAGAAAGAACTTGATATAAAAAACATCAACTCCATAAGGATTAGGCATAGGCAAAATAAGGTTCACGAATTGTAAAAGAACTTTTTAAAAAAAAATAATTTTAATTTTTTATAAAATTTTAAAATTTATAAAGTAAAAACTAATTGTAGAAACAAACTATAATTTTTAATTAAAAGTACAAGAGTAATGGCGTGTCACTATTCTATCTCCAGGGGCCTGTTTCATAAAATACTGGTCTTCGTAAATTACAAGTTTATCAATAACTTTTTTTATTCTGAACCATTTGCGTTGAAATTTGAAATGAAAAAAGATTATATGCCATGTGCAAACTATTTAAAATTTCATGTACGTAGCTGTTGTGTGTTTAAAGTTATTCCAGTTTTAAACTTTGGCCACTTGTAATTTTTTACAAGTTCTCAAAAGAAAAATTTACCCTACTCCGACTAGGGTAAATTTTTCTTTTGAGAACTTGTAAAAAATTACAAGTGGCCAAAGTTTAAAACTGGAATAACTTTAAACACACAACAGCTACGTACATGAAATTTTAAATAGTTTGCACATGGCATATAATCTTTTTTCATTCCAAATTTCAACGCAAATGGTTCAGAATAAAAAAAGTTATTGATAAACTTGTAATTTACGAAGACCAGTATTTTATGAAACAGGCCCCAGGGTAAATAAATCCATGAGGTTCACAGATGCACTAAGAAATTCCTACCACATATGTTAATCGCTAATTTAAAATTTAACCGAAATTTATAAATCGATGCTCTATTTATTTTTTGAATTAATAAATGGTTTGGTTATAATAAACTTTATTTTTATAAAAAAGGGCTAACGTTTACTTTGGAATGTTTACGTAATTACTGAATGAATCCGTAAAAATATTTGAAATACTTTACAAAAATAACTACTTTGAGAGTTCGTTGATATGCTGACCTAAGGATATTGTGACTCACTTTAACATGTATATTGTGACTCACTTGGATAGACATGGAATCCAGTATGTAATATGTACACATAAATTAATATTTTGTATTACTATATTTAGGGGGTATGTTTGCTCTTTATGGTGCTAAATACCCTAACACCTCAAAAGGAGAACATTATATCGACATTGGAAAAGCTTTGGGAAAAACTTGTCACGAAGCTTACAATCGAACAAGTATATTATTTTTTCAGCGTACTTATTTACAGAAAAGGCTGCTTACCTAGGAAAAATCCTACCACGGAAATTATTTTTAATTTAGTGAATTTTTGTATTGTAATTCGGCTAAAAAATTTTGTTAAAGAATTTTATTTTTTTATTCTAATACTTACCAATATTTTTTTAGTGACTAAAAAGTTTAAAAAAACATTTTTTAATTAACAACGGAGTGGCCCCAATTGCTTAAAAAATAATATTGACCTTTCGAAACTAAATATTTTGTCGGCCCAAAAAAGGAGGTTGCAAACGTTATTGCCCTTGCTACGCTCTTGAAACTCAGATATTTAGTCGTTTTCACAAAACCGGACACAAACTTGTCTATATTTAAAACGTAATTCCGGGGTTTTAAATTATCACCAACTTGGGGTTTTTAGGTCTTTAACTTTTAAAACAGTTATGTGCAAAATTATGATAAAATCATGTTATCTTATGAAAAAATCTATAAGAATTTTATAGAACGCTCCGAGACGGATGTTATCACTTAAATATTTAAAAACTCAGTTTAAGATGAAATCATCTGTAAAAAAAGATCTTAAAAAGTGACAATATACCCTTCCGTCAAAGCATACAAAATTTATTACATTAGGGAAAGCGTACTATAAGTACGCTTTTAGTGGATCGACTAGTTTTCATAATTTATTTAAAACCCAAATATGAGTTTTAAGTTTCAATACTAAACGTGTCTGTGCAATGCATAGGGTAGTGCATTTAATTTCGGCACTTTTCCCAATTGGGCATTTTTGATTTTGGACTATATCTTTGGTAATCCTGGACGGAATACGACGTTTGATAGCTCCAATGAGAGCTAATTATATGTAGATGACTGTCGTGAGCTTTTTATTTGTTATGTTATGATATTTTCGTGTGAAATTGTGTGATTTATAATTTAAAAAAATGTTACTCGTTTTTGGAACATGGGCATTTCATGATTACGCAATAAATTGGTTTAAAAATTAAACTGTCCTGGTAAAATTTAGTTTATTTTCCGAATTTTTAATCCCCGTGGTTCTACGTTGCGTCTGTGGTGAGCAATCGTTATAAAATAAAATAGTGTAATTTCGGCACACTATTGCTGTAGGTAAAAACGGGTTGAATTTAGTGGTCGGGTGGTAAATTGTAGTTGTAAATAGTTAAAAGACAACGTTGAAATGTGTAGGAGTCATAGCACTGCACTTAAACTCGATTAAGGGGGTCTTTTTAAAAAGTGCCGAAATTAAATGCACTTTTTTCCCAAATTTTTTTCATTTTGATACCATTTAGCATTTTAGCTGTAAATTTTTTCCAGTTACACGTTGAACAACAAGTAAAAGCTTAAATTAAAGAAAGCTGTCTGGAGATAATGATAGGTTTTTAAATTTTTGAAAATGATGATTTTTTGACTGAGAAACAATCGATTGTTTGTAAAGTGCCGAAATTAAATGCATACATTTAATTTCGGCAATTTTCCATTTTTTTAAAAACTGATTTAATTAAATAAAAAACAACTTTCGTACCGTGAATTTTTTATGACGCAACGCAATATTGTAAAAGCTTTAAAATGAGCTATCAAACATAAAAATCAGGCCATACAGTGAAAAGTTACATTGGAAAAACGAAAAAGTGCCGAAATTAAATGCACTACCCTAAGTTATATATGTTTCCCTAATGTAATAAATTTTGTATGCTTTGACGGAAGGGTATATTGTGACTTTTTTTACAGATGATTTCATCTTAAACTGAGTTTTTAAATATTTAAGTGATAACATCCGTCTCGGTTTTTCTGGAGCTTGTGATTTATGTGGAAAGGTTGGCTTTTTAAAAATCTCAAATGACAAAACTCAATGAGCGACGATTTGGTTTATCCGCCTTTGAAAGTATACAAGATAAATCTTTCAGTACTATAATAGTGATGATCCTCGGAGCTCCGAGATTCGGATCTCTGGACCAGAGCTTCATTTTTCGAAGCACCGGAGCAATCTCTGAAACTCGGGAGTTGCCTTCGCCCAACTCAAAACGGGAAAATCAGAATTTTTTAAAACCAAATCATTAAAGTAAAATAAGGACGTTTTTATAATGATAAAACTTAAAAAATCATAAAGTATTATAACACTCATGAACAACTGTAACCACAAACTCTAAAACTTAGTTTACCAAGTAGAACCAAGCGCAGAACCTTAAAAGCAAGCTGAACTCTATAATGATAATTTCTTTATTCTAATTTAATATTGCGTTTCTGAAGAATGCCAGGAAATTTTCTTTTATCAACTCTTGTGAATCCACCATTTCTAGTGAATAAAGGTTTTACAATATCACTTAAAAAGTCGAATTATAATAAGCTAAAACTTCAAATTACATTTAAAATAGTTAAAAATTAAAAAACCTAAACATGGTTATGTTTATTGTTGCATTTTAGGCACGGGTTTAGCGGCTGAAAATATACAATTCATGAATGGAAAAATGGTTAAAAGTGAAAGTTCCTATAATCAAAGACCAGAGGCAGTGGAAACGTGGTTCTATCTTTGGCGAATTACTAAAGACCCGCAATACAGAGAATGGGCATGGGATTTAGTGATAGTACGAAATTTATTTTATTTCGTTATAACAAAATATTTTTTTAACAAATATATTTTTTATAGAATCGACCATAGATGAACACGGTCAAAAAGCTGGGGGAGGGGTGTTTACCCCGGTTAAATGAAATTTCAAAATCTAGGAGGGGGCTCCTAGGGGGAGGTCGAACCCCCTCTAGGTTTCTAGGGTGGTCGAACGGGGGTGGAAGATTTCAAAACCTAGAGGGGGGTCAGGTGTGGTCCGATTTCCGAAACAAAATACTTTTAAACCATTAAATATTTAATAATAGTTTCTTTATAAGATAATACTACATTTTATTGAATAAAAACCAATATTTAGGTATAAAAAGGGTGTAAAAACATGAATTAATGTAAAAATTCACGTTTTTGCAATAAAATTTAGTATCAAAAAGTACTTAAAATTTTCTCGAGAGGGGAGGGGGGGGGGTCAGATTTAAAAATCTAGAGGGGGTCAGGGGTAAAAAATTTGAAAATTTGGAGGGGGAGGGGGGCCCTTGGATTTTTTTCCAGGGGCCCCCAAAATTTCGAGGCTAGGGGGGTGGAACCCACCCTACCCCCCTTGTTCATCTATGGAATCGACACACATCTGTTTTTTTAATATTTAAAGTTCAAAAGAAATTTCTCAGCGCTCTAAATTTTTTCTGCATAAGTTAAAAGCAAGTTTTAAGCCTAAAGTAAGGTTCACTATTCGTCAAAAAAATATTTGTTATGAACAATCTGAAAAAAAAGGGCTTTGGACAATTCAGATAGGTAATCTTTAAATTTCTCCATAACTTTTAAAGGCTTCTGTTTTACACGAATTAAAAACGTTTCTTTCAATCCTATCCAAAGGAAAATTAAATTTGTAAATGTGCAGTATGTTCTTTAACTCCCAAAATTGCAAATCAAAAAAAATTTTGAACTATTTTGGTTCTCCAAAGGAATTGCATTTGCGAGAAAACCGTCAATTGTTGTTTTAAATATTTTATAATCTTTTTTTATAAAGCTTCAAATGAATTATAATTTAAAAAATTTCATAAGAGAAAAGAATTTTATTCCGTCACGTCACGTTTTAAACAAAAAAAAAGAACACTAAGGCAATCTATGCAAACTGATTCGGCAAAATATGTAACCTAGTAATAATGAAAAACATATGACTTTATATATTGCTGAGGGGAATGACCCATTTCGCTCCCGCCACTTCGCTCCTCACCCATTTCGATTCCAGGAAACTTTTGCAAATTTATTATTTTTTTGCTGGGAATTTTATAAATTTATCACAAAAAATATTTGTTTGATTTTTAGGTTTCGCTTAAGCTTAGGAAAATGTAACGTTTCCATTTTTAAGAGCGTCGCGAAAAATGCGTTCACAAAATTTGCCAGGAGCGAAGTGGGCCGGGAGCGAAGTGTCCCCAATTCATTGCTCAGATACTACTAACAAAAATATATAATATTATCAAAAATATATAATATACCGAAAAATGTGCAACTCCTATATAAAAAAGTACAGAAAAGGTGGCCTTTATAATGAGCCTCTCCATTTAAATGACACTCTCCATTATAATGGCATAGTAGCCATTTTAATTTGGCGAGTTAAAATGGAGAGGAAGCTATTATAATAGCCATTTATTGACTTAATTTCACTTCATATATACTCACAAGTGTAATACTGTCCGGGCCGCACGAGTTTCCTCGTGTTGGTTTAATACTGTCCAACACGCAGAAACCCGTGCGGCCCGGACAGTATTAGACTTGTGAGTATATATGAAGTGAAATTAAGTCAATAAATGGCTATTATAATAGCTTCCTCTCCATTTTAACTCGCCGAATTAAAATGGCTACTATGCCATTATAGTGGAGAGTGTCATTTAAATGGAGAGGCTCATTATAAAGGCCACCTTTTCTGTACTTTTTTTATATAGGAGTTGCACATTTTTCGGTATATTATATATTTTTGATATTATTATATATATTTTTGCTACTAATATTCTAAATTAGAGCATTTCCTAGTTAAAGCCTTTAATGACCATAATTAGAGCGTGTAATGGTTCTAATAAGGGCTCCCAGGAAAAAATTCATTTTAATAAATCGTTTTCTTTAAAATTACTTTATAAGTTACTTCTTAAATTATTAATTTACAAAAAAAAGCAAAAATAAAACTCTCTTACTTTTATTGTATTCAAAAAATTTACAATTTCTTTCCATTAAAATTCAAATTGTCACAATTTTCGCACGAAAAAAATAACGAAACTTTTCTTAGAAATTGATTTTTTAAGGTCCGAATAAGGAAAAGAATACGGCCCTAAATATAGCACGCCCTAATTAAGGTCGTCTAAGAACCAAAATAGAACGCGTCCTAGGACCGTAAATGTGTCTAAGCAATGTATGAACATGAAGTCATAAAATGTTCTTTGATATTTGTGTGATATATCTTGGTGCCACTTATTAAACTAATCAGAATTCAATCTCCAATTTTTATTCTGATATAAGTAGTACCAAAAATATATAATACAGGAAAAATGAGACACTTAGAACAAACTGCTTAAAAAAAAGGACTTGAAACCTTTCGATTTTTGGTCCCATTTAAATGGGACCTATTCATATGGGATTTGTTATTTTTAACTTAGATCAACTTTAATTATAAGTAGTTCAATTAAAAATATTCCAACGAGTTCCTTTTTTATGGCTTATTCTGTATCGGCCGAAACAAACAACTCTTTTTTAATACTTGGCGACCGGGCGATATATTTTTATACAGTAGCCTCATTGGGCGGGCTATAAGTAATATATTTAGTTTTTGTTTTGGAAGAAAACAATGCGCTGCTTCCGTTTGTAGGCTAGACCGCAAGGGTCACAATCCACGGTAAGGCCTAGACCCCCTCCCCACAACAAGGCACTATGCATACAATGCATAGTTTGGCAATTACCCCCATTTGGGGGGCAACGGCGGTTTTGGACAATCATATAAGCAAGACTTCCAGGGGGCAATATATTTGGACGATCATAAAGATTCTGTAAATTTAAACAAATATTATATAAAAAAACAGAGAATTCATAAAAAATTGAACTATTTTATGTTGATTTTAGTCTTTGGAAATTTATTGCAAAACGCGAACTGGTTACGCGGGACTGCACCAGGTCGACCCTATGCACGGAGAAATGCCGTCCAAAATTGGCACTATGCAAAGTTTTTTTCTTGCCGAAACTCTTAAGTATCTCTATCTCATTTTCTCAAAAGACGACGTGATTGATTTAAATAAGTGGGTGTTTACTACTGAAGGCCATCCACTGCCTGTCCACGAGCCTGTGATAATTTAGGAAAATTTTTTGTTTCAGATTGGCTTTATATATTTTTATTATAAAAAAATTGTATTTGTATATGGAATTATATCAAGCACCCAAAATAAAATAAAGTGTTCCGCGTCCATTTAAAAATGTTTTGCAAACAATGGCTTAAATTTTAGTCTTTACTAAAAATCACCAACAAAAATTAAGGTTTCTATTATATTGAGCATTTTTTTCTATTCGTAACTACAGAACTAAAGGGTTTGTCAGTTTGTTTTTTTTCTTAACCGGATTATTGGTTTACTTATATTGGTTACACTAGTGATGTTCCTTGCGGCGGAGCTGTTTTTAGGAGCTCTGGAGTACGGGTGTTCATTGCCGGTGTCATAGAATATTTCCTCCCCCCTGATTTTCCTCTGGTGGGAGGAAATATTCTGATTTTGCGTGGGAATATTTCCACCTCCTTCAGAATATTTCCTCCCCTTTTACAGAAAGGAAATATTCTGGCTGCGTCCATTAGGGTAGTGCATTTAATTTCGGCACTTTTATAAATCGGGCATTTTTGATTTTGGACTATAACTTTGGTAATCCTGGACGAAATACGACGTTTGATAGCTCAAATGAGAGCTACTTATATGTAGATGGCTGTCGTCAGCTTTTTATTTGTTATGTTATGATATTTTTATGTGAAATTGTGTGATTTATAAAAATAAAATTGTTACTCGTTTTTAGAAAATGGGCATTTCATGATTACGCAATAAATTGGTTTAAAAATTAAACTGTCCTGGTAAAATTTAGTTTATTTTCCAAGTTTTTAGTCCCCGTGGTTCTACGTTGCGTCTGTGGTGAGCAATCATTATAAAATAAAATAGTGTAATTTCGGCACACATATTTCTGTAGGTAAAACCGGGTTGAATTTAGTGGTCGATTGTTAAATTGTAGTTGTAAATAGTTAAAAGACAACGTTGAAATGTGTAGGGGTCATAGCATTGCACTTAAACTCGATTAAGGGAGTCCTTTTAAAAAGTGCCGAAATTAAATGCACTTTTTTCCCAAATTTTGCTCATTTTGATACTATTTAGCATTTTAGCTGTAACATTTTGCCAGTTACATGTTGAACAACAAGTAGAAGCTTAAACTAAAGAAAACTGTCTGGAGATAATGATAAGCTTTTAAATTTTTTAAAATGATGATTTTTTGACTGATAAACAATCGATTGTTTGTAAAGTGCCGAAATTAAATGCACACATTTAATTTCGGCAATTTTCCATTTTTTCTTAAAAACTACTACTTTTGTACAGCGAAACTTTTGTGACGCAACGCAGTATCGTGAAAGCTTCAAAATGAGCTATCAAACATGAAAATCGGGCCATACAGTAAAAAGTTACATTGGAAAAACAAAAAAGTGCCGAAATTAAATGCACTACACTATATCTCCTCCGGGAGGAGCAATACGTTGTCTTATGTACGTATTCCTTGGTCAGTTTAGTATTGCTGTAATAAATAGGAATGACAATAGCAACAATTGTCCATAGAAATAAATTTAACTTTTTAAAATTTATGGGCCCCTCTAGTGAAAATGTGTTGTCCAGATTAAAAATATCCATGTTTAAACGTTCTCACCGTTTTATGCTGACATTCCCAAATTGCAAGCTTTGAAATACCTCATTTAACCTAATTTATTCTGCGGTTGGGGAGAAGGGTCCATCCATAGGTGATAAGGGGGCAGGGTGGGGTCCACTTCCCTAGCCGCGAAATTTTGGTACCCCCCTCAACGAAAATCTCGGCTCCTTCCTCAAAATTTCCGAATTTTTTACCCATGACCCCCTCTAAATTTGAAATCTGACCCCCCCCCCCCTCCTCCTCCCTTGGGAAAATTTTAGGTACTTTTTTATACAAAATTTTCTTCCAAAAACGTAAATTTTCAGTTTAACTTTTGCGTGCTTTTACACCCTTTTTATACCGGAATATCGCTTTTTATCCAATAAAATGTAGTAGTTCTAACTATGTTTATAAAAAAATTATTAAAGTTATTATGGTTTAAAACTGTTTTGCTTTGGACACCGGACCCCACCTGACCCCCCTCTAGATTTCAAAATTTTGCACCCCGGTCTTACCCCCTGAAAACCTAAAAAGCTAGGGGGAGGTCCAAGCCCCCCCTCGGACCCCCTCCTAGAATTCAAAGTTTGATTTACCCGGGTAACCACCCCCTAGCTTCCCCGACCGTTCTCACCTACGTCCATCCCCCTTTTGGTGAAAATGCGTTGTCCACATACATGGGCAAGTTGGTCCGGAGTGGGGGGGGGGTTAAACCCCAAATTATGGGGGGGGGGGGGGTTAAAATCCCGAAACCCAAATATCCATATCGTTTTTTTTTCTGGAGTGCATTTTACCCATATCCTTTTTCGATTTTGAAGGGAAAATGGGTAAAAAAACGCTAATTTTAAGTCAAAAAGCCCTTTTTATTACATTTTTGAGCTTTTTATTTCGTAAAACATTTATTTTGACCTCAAAGGTTAAGATTGAGAGGCAGTTAGAAGTCATTTTGAAGACATTTTTCTTCGAAAGTTCCAAAATTGGGGGGGTTAACTTTTCTCCTCCCCCCACTTCTGAGTGGGGGGGGTTAAAATCCCCCTTCTCAAGTTTGAGAAAACAAACACTGTCAGAATTTAAAGAGGAGGTTAACCCCCAACCCCCCCGTGCCCCATGTATGGTTGTCCAGTATAAAGATGTTCATGTTTATCTTTGCAAAAAAACATTTTAATTGACTAATTGACTAACTTTAATTCTGCTTTTAATTGACTAATTTTTTAACCAATAAGTTCAAGCCGATTTGTCATTTTGACAAAAAATTTTCAACATCCAAAGTTCATAGAGCTCCCATTTTTTCAACATCCAACTGCGTTGTCCAGTATTTGGGGGAGGGGTTAACCCCCCGTCGTGCCCACGTATGGTGCTGAAACTTTCATAACTGCGCATTAATGTTTAAGTTATATTTTAATTTTTAAGTTGGATTAGCGGGATGTAATCCCTAATCTTTGTTAAAGTCCGATGACATTTCTCAGATCTAAATCCGGGCCGAAGCAGCCCGCCGTTTAAAAGACGTTTGCCGGGTGTGTGTTTTTTTTATTTCTCCCACTCGTTTGGGGCTTCGGTTCATGCATTTTTTATAGTTCTCACATGAAGAAACGGGCGGGACCGAGCGCGGCTTTTGCCCACAACCAACCGGGACGGATCAGAGTCGGTAGGAGGCTTATTGGGTTCTTCGGGCTGCTTAACCCTTTCCCCGGCTCTTTTATATCGGCGGTGACGGAAAACGCGGGGCTGTCGTCGCGGCCGACTCTCCGAGCCTAGCGACTACTTTCGGACAAAACGGGGGCCGGGGGACTTTGCTCGCTCGGAATCATCTCCCGGATACGGTTTTATACTTCTGAGAGGGAACTGTAGAATTAGAATAGGTGCATTTGTCTTGCCATCCACCTCCCGGCTGGTATGATACTTGAAATGAAATGTGTCAGCTAGAGTCGCATAAACTGGCATATCAATTTTTTGCAATAGAAGCAAGTGTAAATTTTTCTCAATGCGCTGCTGGCTCGACGCTTTTCGGAAGAAAAATTCACGTTTTTGGAAGAAAATTTAATATCAAAAAAGGACTTAAAATTTTCCAAATAATTGGATCCCCCTTGACCCCCTTAAATTTGAAAATCTCGCGCCCGTGGTCGACTCACCCTACAAATCGCAGGGGGTCCGCCGGGACCCCCTTTGAACCCTCTCCCCCCTAAAAAATTTTGGCCTTCCACCCCGGGGGTGGACCCTCCATCCCTAGCGGACCCGACCAAAAACACCTCATGTTCTCGCCCCCATTTTCTGGGAGGACTGGTGCCCCCAGACACCCCTTCGGGGTTAGTATTCCCTCAGACCGCCGCTCCTCGAAATGAAATCCTGGGCACGCCGAAGCCACTGCCTAGGGTTAATAGCTCACTTTGTAAATTTATAAAATTATCACTTTTGTGGATTTTATCAATTTTTATCATTTTATCACCCCGGGGTAAAATATCCGGGCAATTCCTTCGGAAAACAAGGAGTAGGAGTTAAATCGGCAGTTAGATTTCAAAATTTTCCTTCCAAAAAAATTGCGGGTACACAGACACCCTTTGCCCCTAATTTTGGCGTTTCATTTTCTCAAATGAAAGTTTCATTTCAGATTAACAAAATTAAAAACAAATTTTAACAAAATTAAAACAAATTTTTATCGTTTCATTATGAAACGATAAAAATTTGTTTTTAATTTTGTTAACTTTTTAGACAGGGCAGCATATATACACATACACTGTAACTCTGCTCCAGCCAATACAACACTGTCATTTTATTCCCCAAAAAAACCTACCCAATTTTGATGATGAAGTGTTTTTTTTATTACACTAATGACAGATTTTTCGTTTGCATTTCTTTACTGAAATTGCAAAGGTAGCAAAGTGATTCTGTGCATAAATTTATTTTTTAAAATCAAATGTGTTCTCAATAAATCAAGTTTGCCAGTTCCTTGTTGTAAATGTTGTGAAATATTATGTAAGTCCCAAAAACGTGTAGTTTGAGATTAAAACTTTGTTAAAAGAAAATAATATTCATTTTTTATTTATTATTCATAGATGAACATGGTCAAAAAGCTAGCGGGGGTTTGTACCCCGGGTAAATGAAATTTCAAAATCTAGAAGGGGGGTCAAACCCCCCTCCTAGCTTTTTAGGGGGGGGTCGACCCGGGGTGAAAGATTTCAAAACCCAGAGGGGGTCAGGTGGGGTCCGGTGTCTAAAGCAAAACAGTTTTAAACCATAATAACTTTCATAATTGTTCTTTTTATAGGATAATACTACATTTTATTACAAATAAAAAGCGATATTCTGGTGTAAAAAACATGAATATCTGTTAAAAATTAACGTTTTTGGAAGAAAATTTAGTTTAAAAAAGTACCTAAAATTTTCCCGAGGGGGGAGGGGATCAGATTTCAAACTCTAGAGAGGGGTATCATGGGTAAAAAAATCGGGGGAGGGAGGCCCCCTAGATTTTCGTCTAGGAGGGGAGGTCCCAAAATTTTGGGGCTAGGGGAGGTGGATCCCACCCTACCCCCCTTGTTTATCTATGTATCTATTGCTATATATAACTTAATTCTTGGCTGAGCTGAATAACAAACAGACCTGTGCCACCCCCCCCCCCTTTCTATTTGGGGTGGGGAGCACGCACACGCACAGCAACTAATATTATTCGGGGGTGTAAGGGGAGGGCATTTTCAAACCCCCCCCCCCCCCAAAGACCGTTCACAGGTCTGTTTTTTTTTACGCTATTTAATATGTACCTACGACCTACATACCTATATAAATATATATTCGTAAATTTTATTAACATTTATGGCTATGGGTTAAAAC
Organism: Microlaimidae sp. YZB2_3; assembly: GCA_030248175.1. Taxonomy (NCBI): domain Eukaryota; kingdom Metazoa; phylum Nematoda; class Chromadorea; order Desmodorida; family Microlaimidae; species Microlaimidae sp. YZB2_3. Next base: position 25,885 of record JASAMX010033352.1, read on the forward strand.
TTAAAATGAGCGGGTTCAAAAAGGTAAAGAATGCTCTGGCAGCGAATGTGTATTTCGGGATCCCCTTTTATATTAGTTAGTTATGCAGCAAAGCAAGCATCCCCAGTTTTTTTTCATTTTCAACTCAACTTTGATTGGGTGGTCTACAACACCGTGTTACAGCTGGTATTATGACGACTTTTTCGCTATTATCTATTTCAATGCCGGACTGATAAAATATTAAATAGGCGCCAGTTGAAACGGCAATTTATAAAAACACTGCTCGCACATGACAACAATGAAGACAGATAAGATATTAGAGACCGTTACATTTACCTGTCCAAAAGTCACCTATAGCTTGGCTTACCTTCCTGCTTTAGCTAAAATAGCAACGACATTGATAAAAGCCGGCTAATAGAAAAATCGAAACAATAAAAAGTGATTAATACAATAAATAATATAGGTATTGGTAACAATATAATTCCATATGAAAAATATAAACCTAATGCCTATCCTATATAAAAAAATTTAAAACATGACAGTTTAAAGGTTCCAAAAATCTGATAAAAAAACATCTTGTTCAGACCTGTGCACAGTTTGGAAATGCCCCCAACTTTATTGGAGGATTTGCCCCCAACTTTTTCTTGCCGCCTCCTCGCCCAAAAATGAAAAAGTACCACAAATTATGACGCAATTTTTGACCTAATATGACGCCATCATCGTTATTTTTTGCAGTTTTTAGCCTATTTCAATTCTTTTTAAGCCATTTTAAAGTTTAGACCTATTTTAACTTAAATTTCGCCTTTTTTGTCTTTTTTTTTCTCTTTTTTTTTCCTTTCTCCCCTGCTCTATCACCCCCGTTTCAAAACAGTTGCCCCCCGTGCCTCCCCATTTTGGAAATGCTCCCCTCCCCCCAAATAAAACTTCCCGGGGGGGGAGTGCACATGTCTGTTTATTTATTTTAAGCTAGCCGTCATTAAGTTATATATAGAATAGATACATAGATGAACAAGGGGGGTAGGGTGGGGTCCACCCCCCTAGCCTCGAATTTTTGGGGCCCTCCTAGAAAAAATCCATGCCCCCCTCCCCCCATAATTTCCAAATTTTTTACCCCAGACCCCCTTTAGATTTTGAAATCTGACCCCCCCCCCTCCTCTCTCGAGAAAATTTTAAGTACTTTTTTATACTAAACTTTATTGCAAAAACGTGAATTTTACACACAAATTCTTGTTTTTACACCCTTTTTATAACTAAATATTGCTTTTTATTCAATAAAATGTAGTATTATCTTATAAAAAAACTATTATTAAATATTTAATGGTTTAAAAGTATTTTGTTTAGGATATCGGACCCCACCTGACCCCCTCTAGGTTTTGAAATCTTTCACCCCGGGTCGACCCCCCTCTAGAAAGCTAGGAGGGGGGTTTGACCCCCTTCTAGATTTTGAAATTTCATTTACCCGGGGTAAAAACCCCCGCTAGCTTTTTGACCATGTTCATCTATGAATAGATAAATAAAAATGAATATTATTTTCTTTTAACAAAGTTTTAATCTCAAACTACACGTTTTTGGGACTTACATAATATTTCACAACATTTACAACAAGGAACTGGCAAACTTGATTTATTGAGAACACATTTGATTTTAAAAAATAAATTTATGCACAGAATCACTTTTACCTTTACAATATCAGTAAAGAAATGCAAACGAAAAATCTGTCATTAGTGTAATAAAAAAACACTCATCATCAAAATGAGTAGGTTTTTTTGGGAATGAAATGAGTGTTGTATTGGGTGGAGCAGAGTTACAGTGTATATGTATATATGCTGCACTGTCTAAAAAGTTAACAAAATTAAAAACAAATTTTTATCGTTTCATAATGAAACGATAAAAATTTGTTTTAATTTTGTTAAAATTTGTTTTTAATTTTGTTAATCTTAAATGAAACTTTCATTTAAGAAATGAAACGCCAAAATTAGGGGCAAAGGGTGTCTGTGTAACCGCAATTTTTTTGGAAGGAAAATTGAAATCTAACTGCCGATTTAACTCCTACTCCTTGTTTTCCGTAAGAAATTGCCCGGATATTTACCCCGGGGTGATAAAATGATAAAAATTGATAAAATCCAAAAAGTGATAATTTTATAAATTCACAAAGTGACTATTTACCCCTAGGCAGTGGCTTCGGCGTGCCCAGGATTTCATTTCGAGGAGCGGCGGTCTGAGGGAATACTAACCCCGAAGGGGCGTCTGGGGGCACCAGTCCTCCAGAAATGGGGGCGAGAACATAGGTGTTTTTGGTCGGGTCCGCTAGGGATGGAGGGTCCACCCCCGGGTGGAAGGCCAAAATTTTTTAGGGGGGAGGGGGTTCAAGGGGGTCCCGGCGGACCCCCTGGCTTTTTAGGGTGAGTCGACCCCGGGCGCGAGATTTCAAATTTAGGGGGGTCAGGGGGATCCAATTATTTGGAAAATTTTAAGTCCTTTTTTGATATTAAATTTTCTTCCAAAAACGTGAATTTTTCTTCCGAAAAGCGTCGAGCCAGCAGCGCATTGAAAAAATTTACACTTGCTTCTATTGCAAAAAATTGATATCCCAGTTTATGCGACTCGACTGACACATTTCATTTCAAGTATCATACCAGCCGGATCCGGATGGCAAGACAAATGCACCTATTCTAATTCTACAGTTCCCTCTCAAAGTATAAAACCCAATCCGGGGATGATTCCGAGCGAGCAAAGTCCCCCGGCTCCCGTTTGTCCGAAAGTAGTCGCTAGGCTCGGGGAGTCGGCCGCGACGACAGCCCCGCGTTTCCCGTCACCGCCGATATAAAAGAGCCGGGGAAAGGGTTAAGCAGCCCGAAGAAGCCAATAAGCCTCCTACCGACTCTGATCCGTCCCGGTTGGTTGTGGAAAAAAGCCGCGCTCGGTCCCGCCCGTTTCTTCATGTGAGAACTATAAAAAATGCATGAACCGAAGCCCCAAACGAGTGGGAGAAATAAAAAAAACACACACCCGGCAAACGTCTTTTAAACGGCGGGCTGCTTCGGCCCGGATCTAGATCTGAGAAATGTCATCTAAGTTTAACAAAGATTAGGGATTACATCCCGCTAATCCAACTTAAAAATTAAAATATAACTTAAAAATTAATGCGCAGTTATGAAAGTTTCAGCACCATACGTGGGCACGACGGGGGGTTAACCCCTCCCCCAAATACTGGACAACGCATTTGCACAAAACGGGGGCTCTATGAACTTTGGATGTTGAAAAATTTTTTTGTCAATGAATTGGCTTGAACTTATTGGTTAAAGAATTAGTCAATTAAAAGCCAGAATATTATGTTTTTTTTTGCAAAGATAAACATGAACATCTTTATACTGGACAACGCATTTTCACCAAAAGGGGGATGGACGTAGGTGAGAACGGTCGGGGAAGCTAGGGGGATGGTTACCCGGGGTAAATCGAATTTCGAATTCTAGGAGGGGGTCCCAGGGGGGTCCGGACCTCCCCCCAGCTTTTTAGGGGGGTCGACCCGGGGTGCGAAGTTTGAAATCTAGAGGGGGTCAGGTGGGGTCCGCTGTCTAAAGCAAAACAGTTTTAAACCATAATAAGTTTAATAATTTTTTTTTATAAGATACTACTACATTTTATTGGATAAAAAGCGATATTCTGGTATAAAAATGGTGTAAAAGCATGAATATGTGATAAAAATTCACGTTTTTGAAAGAAAATTTTGTATAAAAAAGTACCTAAAATTTTTCCGAGGGAGGATGAGGGGGTGGGGGGTCAGATTTCAAATTCTAGAGGGGGTCAGGGGTAAAAAATTCGGAAATTTTGGGGAAGGGGGCCCCCTAGATTTTCGTCTAGGGGGGGGGGGGTACCAAAATTTCGCGGCTAGGGGAGTGGACCCCACCCTGCCCCCCCTTATAACCTATGGGGATGGACCCTTCTCCCCAACCGCAGAATAAATTAGGTTAAATGAGGTATCATTTCAAAGCTTGCAATTTGGGGAATGTCATAAAACGGTAAAATGTTTAAAAAATAACATGGATATTTTTAATCTGGACAACACATTTTCACTAGAGGGGCCCCATAAATTTAAAAAAGTTAAATTTATTTCTATGGACAATTGTTGCTATTGTCATTCCTATTTATTACCAACATATTAGTAACTGAAAAGCGAGCGTATCGGTTTTTTTTGTTGGAAAAATCAACATAAACATTTTTATGTTGGACAACGAATTTTAAAAAAAGTTAGGATGGACCTTCCTCCCAACTACAAAAAATAGTGGCCTAAATGATATATCATTGGAAAGCTTACAGCTCAGAGAGTGTCGTAGGGGGGTTACAATCTTTTCTTGAGTCATTTTAGGTTTGTTTATGCTGTACATTAGCAGTAATTTTTTGTATTGCCTGTGCAGCTGTTTTATTAGTATTATGTACGTTATTCATTTTTTTATTATTTTTTTCTTAGTGTATCTTTCTTATTTGTTCGTTCGATAACTGTACTTAAACTAATAAATAAATAAAATTAAAAAAATAACATGGACATCTGTATGCTGGACATACCAATTTTACCAAACCGACTAGGATCATCCTTGCTAACTACTAAACGAACCGAGAAGGGAATTAAATGAGATAGCATTGCAAAGCTTACAATTCAGGGAATTATTATAAAAGGATTGAATTTCGAAAAATTAGCAAATTAATCTGAGAAATACAGATATAATTATTTGTCAGCCGTATGACTGACACGGGCTACTTGTGCCATAAAAATGGCTTTTTGACCTAAAAGTAGCGTTTTTTACCTATTTTTTCTTCAAAATTGAAAAACGATATGGGTAAAATGAACTCCAGAAAAAAAAACGATATGGGTATTTTGCGTTTCTCGGTTTTTAACCCCCCCCCCTCTAATTTGGGGTTTAACCCCCCCCCCCACTCCAGACCAACTTCCCATGTATGATCAGCACCATAGAGCACCTGAATTTTAAGATGCACTTAAAATATAAAAATGCTACCATTACTGTTTTTATATTTAAAACAACTCCGCCACCGACTGCACTGTAGGGTTGGTGCCTGTCCCAAGCCAGGAGCGCCTGTCTAAATTCCAGGCGTAAGGAGGAGGGTTGACAAATGGTTTATTACCGTTATAAAATCACAGAAAATTTCCGTAAAAGGCGAATCATACCTCTTTTGGTGTGTTTCTGCCTTAGCTGCTACACTTAATTGACTCAGTCGTTAAGTGGCTTGGTACGCAGCACCTAAAGTACTCTATAATATTCTTTTTTATCACAAAAAAATTTAATTTTACTCTATTTTTCTAAACACATACCTTTTACAGCTAATAATCAAAACCAAATTTAATCAAATATTCAATCACTTTGTACTGCTGGCCTTCTTGTTTTTGGTATTGCTTAGTTGTTTACTATTAAGCTCATTCTTAAATTGTATGTGGGGTTAGTCTTGTTTGTGCGTGTGTACGTGTGTGTGTACGTGTGTGTGTGTGTACGTGTGTGTGTGTATGTGTGTGTGTGTGTGCGTGCGTGCGTGCGTGCGTGTGTGTGTGTGTGTGTGTGTGTGTGTGTGTGTGTGTGTGTGTGTTTGTGTGTGTGCGTGTGGTTGGGCGTGTGCTTACGCGGTAGTGTTTGTTTATCTGTGTCTATCCATATATGATGGGTGTGTGTGTGTGTGTGTCCCATATATGCGCTCATGGGTGTGTGTGTGTGTGTGTCCGCGTGTATATGCGCCAGTCTATGTGTATGTGCGCTTGTTTGTTCCATGTATGTATTCGTATTGCGTAATTATAAGGGTAATAGTGGTATTTAGGGTGCATTTATGGTGTATTTCTGGTTGTTTATTTGCGCTTGTTTATGTGTGTGTGTGTGTTTTGTGCTCAAGTATATGCAATTTTACTCTATTTTTTGCATTTTTGGCTTGAATGAACATGTATTGTATGTTTGTATTCTGTCTTGCTTTTGCCTCTGCAGGCAGTAACGGGTAGGTTTCTATCTTATTATAATTTTGTGTACTTTGTGTTTCATTCGCTATATGTTTTTATTTTTTGTTTTCTTTTTAGTTTTTCAGGTCAAGACAAATATTTTGTTTATTTCTCAGGCAAGATTAAGCAGAACAAAACTGAATCTAAGAATGCGTCAAGCCTAAACGCCTGGAGTTCCACCGGTGTATAAACAACTAATAGGGACTCTAATTTATCTGTATTTCTTACAATTATAAACTTTAGAAAATATATTTATCAGGTATTTTTTAACTTCTACTAACCCCTACTACCCCTCTACAAAAAACCTGCCACAAGTTTGGTTTTATTTATATCTAGTCCCTCCTTTTATAGTAATGTACTAAGGTGCTGCTGTCAGAGAGAGGTGAATCGGTGTGCGTTAAGCGGCCAACACCTCTGGCGGCAGCCTGCCACAAACCACAAAAACCACACATATATTTAAAACATATAAAATCCCAACAGGCGTGGATCCAGATCCGAGAAATGTCATTCTAAGTTTAACAAAGATTATGGATTACATCCTGGTAATGAACTTAAAAATTAATGCGCAGTTATGAAAATTCCCAGGATAGTCTCACAGCGCACCTGAGTTTTAAGCATCACTTAAAATATAAAAATGTTACCATTAGGATTTTTAGATTTAAAACTTACAATATCTGAACAAGCGTGGATCTAGATCCGAGATATGTCATCTATAAGTTCAACAAAAACTAGAGATTACATCCTGGTATATTACTCAAAAATTCATGCGCAGTTATGAAAAGTCTTAGCACCATAAGAGCGGCTGAGTTTTTTAAGCAGCACTTGAAATACCAGACCTGTGCACTGCCCCCGGGGTTTAAACGTGGGGGGCAATTCCAAAACGGAGGGGGCCCGGGGGGGCAAGTTTTGAAACGGGGGGCATAACGGGGGCAGGAAGCGCAGGGGTGAAAGAAAAAAAAAGGAGAAAAAAAGAGAAAAAAAGAAGGGAAAAGAGAAAAAAGGGACAAAAAAAGCGAAAATAAGGTAAAAATAGGTCTGAAAGGCTAAAAACTGCAAAAAAATTGCGATGATGGCGTCATCATAGGTCAAAAATGGCGTCATAATTTTAGGGTACTTTTTTATTTTTTGGCGGGGGGAGGGCAATAAAACGGGAGGAGGGCAAATCCTCCAATAAAACGGGGGAGGGCATTTCCAGACCGTGCATACGTCTGAAATACTATTATTAGCATAGGTGAGAACGGTCGGGGAAGCTAGGGGGGTGGTGGTTACCCGGGGTAAATCGAATTTTGAATTCTAGGAGGGGGTCCCAGGGGGGTCCGGACCCCCCCTAGCTTTTAGGGGCGGTCGACCCGGGGTGCGAAATTTTGAAATCTAGCGGGGGGGCAGGTGGGGTCCGGTGTCCAAAGCAAAACAGTTTTAAACCATAATAACTTTAATTATTGTTCTTTTTATAGGATAATACTACATTTTAAAGAATAAAAAGCCATATTCATGTATAAAAAGGGTGTAAAAGCATGAATATGTGATGAAAATTTACGTTTTACGAAGAAAATTTAGTATAAAAAAGGTACCTAAAATTTTCCCAAGGGGGGAGGGGGGGAGGGTCAGATTTCAAAATCTAGAGGGGTGTCAGGGGTAAAAAATTCGGAAATTTGGGGGGAGGGGGGAGGGCCCCCTAGATTTTCGTCTAGAGGGGGGGTCCCAAAATTTCGAGGCTAGGGGGGTGGGTGGACCCCACCCTGCCCCCCCCTTTCTCCCCTATGATTATTAGCGTTTTTATATTTAAAACTTACAAATTCTGAACAAGCGTCAATCTATATCCGAAAAATGTCACCTAAGTTTAACAAAGATTAGGGATTATATCTAATTTAGTTAAAAATTATTGCGTAGTTATGAAAAGTCTTAGTGATGGGCGGAACTGCGGAACCGCCGAAACCGGAATTGAGATTTTCCAAAAATCCGGAAAAGGAACAGGAACCGGAATTCCGAATTTCGCTCGGAACATCCGGAACCGGAACTGCATATAAAACTGCGAAACCCCTGGAACACCGGAACCGGAATTGAGATTTTCCGAAAATCCGGAACCTTAATTCCAAATTTTGCCCGCAACATACACAACCCGGAACCAGAACTGCCCATCACAAAAAATCCTCAACACGATAGAGCACCTGAGTATTTTAAGCAGCCCTGTAGAAATATCATTAGTGTTTTTTCGTTTAATTTTAAAACTTACAGAAATCGAAACAACCATTAAGAGCATATTTTGGCAAGGATAGGATATTGTAGGCAGGAAAGGCTTTTTCAAATTTGAAATATTTTCTTAATTTATTTGCCATTTCAGCATTAGTTAAAAACTATAGTTATTAACTAATGCTGAAATGGCAAATAAACATAAATTTATTAAATCAAATATTAGCTCTCGACAAACTTAAATTCATGATACCTATACCAACTTTTTTTAAAATCTTTCCTCCGCGACTTACCATAAGATTTTATATACTGGTTGACCCAAGCTGAACCCCCTTTAAGGGCTTCGGAGATTTAAGTTTTGTTCAAAACTCTGCGCAACTATGTGAATTAACTGCCTTCTTACAAAATTCTACTGGTTACCATTGTCTTTCCAAACTCTGATAATTATATATATAGTTGGTATTTTGCCAGCACGATTTTAGCGACCATAGACCAACTCTTTATAAATTCAAAAGAACTTGAATTTTAAACAGGTGCCCTACGATATATATTATATCTGCTATCTATACATACGCACTATTCCTAAAAAAACACTAATGTTTTAACTAACTTGATTGATTAGGTATCAATCGAGAAAATAGAAAAGTTGGTTTTAGTAAAAACTGTTCTTTGTTAAGTTTAAAAAGCTGTATGTCGTCAACGAGACTTTGATCGTTGCCAAAACTAATTTAGTCCGGTTTTTAAACTATTCGTGCGTTAACATGATAATTATATTCACTTTATCAATTGTGCTATTATTTATACTTCGCTCGAAAGTACACAACACAACACAATTATATAAAATAGGTATATATTTTATATAATATATAATAATGTGAATAGTTAATAATTAATGCTAATAAGGTATGGTATATACATGGTAAGCTAGCCCCGAGTGAGAGGGTTAAGCCAAAACTTTATTTCAGGGAAGAAAGGGAGGTAAAGGTTTGAAAAATTTCAAAACGCATTCATTCTGCTTACCATATCGTTTTTTAGGTCCATTTTACTGATTATCGTTTTTTGCTTATCTAAAATCATCAGATTGGAGATTCTGACTTTAGGTTACTTTAGCAGATATGTGGTATTTTTTAAGTTAAAAATCGCGTGTGCTTTAGTTCTTTTTTTATAGCTGAAGCACGCCGGCGATGGATATTCCATATTGCCGCCTACCACCCTATATCAGCACTGTTGTTGATGTAGAATGTTACTTACCGAAAAACCAAAAATTAAAAAAAAAATAAGTAAGTGAAGAAATAACTATACATATTCCCTTCCCTATGCTGCTACTTTATTAGTTATGTTCCACTCATTGTATTTAATATTATATTAAAACTAAAATAACGAAAACGATAAAAAAACAACTTCAAAATACCACTATTCATTTCCCATGGCGAATTAAAACCAGTAAACCATTATGCTAACAGACTGGTACAGTAGTGTATATATATATTAACCAACTTATTAAACATATTAGTAAATATATACTTTTTCCAACGCCCGGAAGTTAAAACCAACGGGAACTAAACATAAATTAAATAAAATATTTCAAAACAAACTAATTGACTTGCGCAGCTTTGGGAAATTAAAAGCCTTCCACAAATAACTCAAAAAACATGAAAACACAATAGCTTTTTATTGGAAATTTTATGAGTTTTAAAATTGCGGAAGTAAGAAACGTATTGATGATAATGAATTATATAACATTTGAACTAAAATAATACAAAGTAGATTAAATAGATCCATGAATTAAAATTGAATTAGAAAGGTTCAGAGAGTTTATTTTTGACATGATTTGGTTTGGTTTGGTTTCTCGTGCACCCAGTTATCGACGAAACGACTAACTGTCTGTAATTTGTAAATGCCAGTTGTTATATTCTAAATTTAATTCGATTTATATTAAAAAAAAGATATAACATAACAAACCAAATGACATTTGGCATTGGCAAAATACCTTCCTGAACACATTTTATAATTTAATTTAAAGTACCGAATAAAACGCATTGATTTCGTTCGATTTCGCTGTTTTATTAAAAAAATTCATTTACAAGGTCCGAGCTCCGATTTTTCGGCACTCCCTGGTCTTTTTCTAATTTCCTAATTAACTAAGAAAGAAGTTATATATACCTACTTCAATTTCTTTTGCCAAAAAAACAAAAACAAACTAGAGGTGTTTTAACGCCTCTTAATAGATTTAAAACAATAAATTTAAAACTGTGGCCAAATTAACGAAGAATATGTTTTACTTTACATTAAACGTAAGGTTCACACCTGTGCATCTTTACCCCCCGGGGGGTTTTATTTGGGGGGGGGGGGGTTCCAAATCGGGGGGGGGGGCGGTATAGGGAAAACCTTTTTTAAAAGGGGGGGGGGCAATAAAACGGGGGGGGGGGGGGGGGTGGCAAGCAGAGAAAGAAAAAGACAAAAAAAGATGGGAAAAGGGGAAAAAGGGAAAAAAAAGCGAAAATCACGTAAAAACTTAAACCATAAGTGAGAATTAAACCATCAGCGCATCGGTTTGGGTGGGGGATATTACATACCTTTTTATTCATAATCATGTTTTCAGAATATAGTTGTGTTAAAATAAAAAATGTGTACTAACAATAAAAAGTCAAAGTTATCTGCAGATATGAGCACTGTCTGCAGGGGTTATATTGGAGGGGCAAGTTCGAAAGCGCGGAGGAAGATACGGGAGCAACTTTTTTGAAACGGATGGGGGGCAGAAAAACGGGAGGGCCGAGAAAACAGGAGAGAACGAAAACAAAAATGAGAAAAAGGAGAAAAAAAGAAGGAAAAAGGAAAAAAGGGACAAAAAAAAAAGCAAAAATAAGGTAAAAATAGGTCTGGCTTAAAATGCATTGAAATAGGCTAAAAACTGCAAAAAGTTGCCGTGATGGCGTCATTATAGGTCGAAAATGACGCCATAATTTTTGGGTACTTTTTTATTTTTGGGCAGGGGGCGCGATAAAACGGGGGGGGAGGGAAGATGACAAGGAGGGGGTAGGGTGGGGCAACCAAGCCGCCCTGACAGCCTCGAGAAAATTTGGGCCCCCCCCCCCCTAGAAAAAAATCCAGAGGGGCCCCCTCCCCCAAATTTTTGAACTCTTTTACCCCTGACCCCTCTCTGGATTTTGAAATCTGACATCCCGCCCTCCCCTCTAGAGAAAATTCTAAAGACTTCTTTTATACTAACTTTTCTTATCAACACGTCAATTTTTAACACATATTCAGTGTTTTAAACCCTCTTCATAGCTGGATATTGCTTTTTATTCAATAAAATGTAGTATTAACCTATAAAAAAACCTATGATTAAAGCTTTAAAGGTAATTATTTGCTTCTAAATTGGACCCCACCTGACCCCCTTCTAGGTTCAAAATATCCACTCTGGGTCCACTCCCTCCCTAGAAGACCAGGAGGGTTTCACCCCCCTAGGACCCCCCTCCTATTTTTTGAAATGTCATTTACCTGGGGTAAATACCCTGCCCTAGCTTTTTGACCGTGTTCATCTATGGGGGGGGGGGGAGAGGGGCATTTCCACACCGTGCACAAGAATGAAGGTTACAAAAATTTTAAATTACTCATTTAGGGCTAGAGGGTAGCTCGGAGGCATTTCATAATTATATTTGGAAGATAGGAAGATCAATCGTTAAAATATAAGTATAATTCCAAATAGGTAGTTTAAAAAACTGTAACCATACAAAATATTGCATATTGGCGATCAAATTACCTACAAGAAAACAAGGAAAATAATACAGGAAGGAAAAGGAACATTATCTAAATTTAACAATATTTATGTACGAGTAAATAATCAAAAAACGATATATAAAAACACCATTCTACCAGTGTGCGGCTTGGATCTTTAGCTATCCTTTGATATAATTTTGCTTATACAGATAATATGTTATATATAAAAATCAAACATTGGAAAGATAAAATTATAATCATTTGTTTTATTTTTTGCACAATACTTTCTAGTTTCTACCGAAAAATATACATATTAATTACAGAAAGAGAGCGCATAAAAATGGTAAAATGAAAAAAAAGCTCTATTTATTTCTCAATGAGCAGAAGTTACATTGTATATACATTACAATGACACTGTTGCTAAAAAGCTGTTGAAATTTGATTAGTTAAGAATCGGCGTGACTTGCATATCGTCCTTACTCTGACACAATGACTCAGAAGCGTCATAAAATACTCGTAACTGTGACTCTTTTTATTCTTTAAAACGCAAATAATATAAACATAATTAGTCACAGTTACATTGATTTTATACTGATTCTGACTCTTTGTGTCAGAGTAACGAGGATATTACACTTTTAGCAGCCGAGTTGGAAGGATTCCAAGTTGTAGTAATACAAACAGAACACATGTTATGATGCTACCATGCCGTACATATCCTAGCACTACAGCAAAATGAGCCACAGTCATTAGAAAATACACGTTACTGCGAATCGGTCTATAATTTTATAGGGTGGCTTTTAAAATCTAAAAAGAGCCACAGTCACCTATATTGTACACAAATTGAGACTCATTCTGCCATAAACTACAATATATTATACGGTCTGCTCATGTTTTGTTGTTTACTTATGTTACATACAATAGCTGACGACACGCTACTATGATAGTCCTGAATACAATACATTTCGCTTTAAATTTTTTGGAATAAAGATGTTCTTCCGCATTAGAACATTTTACAATTATTTTTGCTCGTAAATATAGGCAGGCAAAAAAAAAGAAGACGGAGGCATAGACGAACACGGACACCTAAGTTGAGGGGGGAGGGAGGGGATCGGGTCCTTTTTCCAGATTTTAAATTGCCATTTACCCAGGGTAAAGAAAGAACATACATGAGCAAGTTGGTTGGGTCTGAAGTTGGGATTGTTGTCTGAAGATTGTTGTTTGAAGTCGGGGGGGGGGGGGGGATTAAACCAGAATTTAGGGGTTATATAAAATTCGAGGTACACATAGTACCCGTATCGGTTTTCGATTTTGAAGAAAAAAAACGTAACTTTTGGACCAAAAATATTGTTGCAGTTTTAAGCTTTTTATTAGTTTAAAACATTACTATTTTATTTAATAGGTATTTATTTTATAATGCTTAAAAACTTTTTCGACGTTGAAACTTATGTTTGGAGCCAGTTACAAGCATACATGGGCACGGGGGGGGGGGGTTGGGGGGTTAACCCCCCCCCCCCAAATTCTGAGAAGGGGGGTTTAACCCCCCCACTCAGAAGTGGGGGGGGGGGGAGAAAAAGGTAACCCCCCCCATTTTGGAAAAATGAAGAAAAAAAATGTCTTTAAAATGACTTCTAACTGCCTCCAAACTTAAGTTTTGAGGTCCAAATGAATGTTTTAAGCAATAAAAAGCTCAAAAATGCAATAAAAAGGGCTTTTTAACCTTAAATTAGCGTTTTTTACCTATTTTTCCTTCAAAATCGAAAAACGATATGGGTAAAATGCACTCCAGAAAAAAAACGATATGGGTATTTTGCGTTTCTCGGATTTTAACCCCCCCCCCCCTAATTTGGGGTTTAACCCCCCCCACTCCGGACCAACTTGCCCATGTATGGTTACAAGTGATTTTAAAATTTTTTTCTTTATTTCTCCACAATGTAGAAAAGCGGGATTGTTGTTTCCCCACCCCTCCCCCACTTCTAAATGAAGGAAGTAGTTAAATCCCCTCTTCAAAGCTTTGAGGGTTGGTTGAGCCTCCCCCCGCCTTATACCCATGTATGTATGTATGGTAAAGACTCTTTTTATAAATAAAAAGCCTATTTTGGTGTATAAAATTCTATATTATTACTAGAAAAACTTTAATTGAGGATTTAAAATAAGTTTGTTTGGAAACCGGACCTCCCGCTGGATTTTAAACTGGCCTACCGTGGGTCGACCTCCCTATATAACTAGGGAAGGGGGTACGGACCCCTCCTAGCTTTAAATTCAACGGGACATTTACCCAGAGTAGCCACGCCCCCCCCCAGCTTGCGGTCTATGCTCATGTATGGTGGATATTTTTATTAATGGGGTCAGTTGGGGTTCAATTACATACGGAGGTAAAATTGTCTTTATTTTATTTATTTTTCTATCAAAATTAAAAAAATATATAGTGAAATGCACTTCAAAAAAAAAACCACGAGGTAGTACGTAATAAGAATTCGTTTCTCAGATTTATAATCCCCCGTACCCGTGTCCGTATTTAATAACCCCCACACTTCGGCGAAATACCTTGTACCCACTTCCTTCTAAATTTTTTTTTAAAAAAAGGGATGGACACTATATACTAGCGTACCCGAACAACAAGCAGTATGGCCCGACCTGGACCAAAAATCGCATTTAACAACCAAGACGTGTTTTTACTTTACACTGGGAACTAACAAAAGACAAATGCTTTCCAGGATGTGATTTATTGATATAAAAAAACATTAAATATATAAAACTATAAATTTAGTAATTCAATGATTAAATAACTAATAAAGATAGAGAACAAAGTAGGAGCTAAAGGACAAAAAAACCCAAAAAATTTAAAAAAAAATTAAAAATTACCTTTTAAAATTTATGCCCTTTTAAAATTAAAAAATATATGATTTTTTAAGTACCTACAACCATTTTATGATTGACGGTAGTAAAAAAGTAAACATTGTTGACTGACGTCATGACGAAAGAAAAACAGCGATTCCGGAAGTAGATTTTTTAAATTGAAAATAGCAAATATGTCATTAAAAAAGCGAGCCTAACGAAAAATTATGTAAATAGCCGTATACACAAGAATAGAAATTTAAGATTGCGTTTAGCGAAAAATTATATTCAAAATGTAAAGGTACTGTACTACTGTTGTAAAAAAGTATATATGAAGGGAAAAACCGTGTCAGGGGTCGATGTGGAGCAGATTGCCTCGGCGGAAAAAATTTTAAAATTAAAAGTATAAAAAACAAAACTACGAACTTAAAACTTGATTTATTATTTTGATTTTCTTGATTAATTGTTTTCAGAACATGGATAAATAAGTTGTACACGGAATTATTTTTGGTAAATCGAACACATAGGTGTTTTTGGTTGGGTCTGCTAGGTGGAGGGTCCACCCCCAGGTGGAAGGCCAAAATTTTTAGGGGGGTCTAGGGGGTCCGGACCCCCCTGGATTTTTAGGGGGGGTCGACCCCGGGAGCGAGATTTCAAATTTAGGAGGGGAGGGTCAGGCGGGGGGTCTAATTTTTTAGCAAAATTTTTTTAACTCAATAATTTAAGTGTTTTTAGGTCTAATATTGAATTTTATGTATTAAAACAGCCTATTTAGGCCTAAAAAGTGTATTTAAACACTGTTTTTAACTAAAAACCCGTGTTTTTGACAGTAAATAAAAAAATATACTTCCAAGTTGGTCGGGGGGGGGGAGGGGGGTCAGCCTCGCTAGGGGGGGGGTCAGGCCGGACCGCTCTCGAGCTTTGGGGGGAGGGGGAGCCCCTGAATTTTTTCTAAGGGGGAGTCCAAAATTTTGGCTCTAGGAGGGGGGGGGGTGCACCCCTCTGTCCCCCCCCAAAAACACCTATGATCGAACACTTATAGTCTTGTGACTACTAAAAAAATCACTTTCTTATTTTAAACTGAGTTTTAGTTAATGAGTAAAAAAAGGAAGTTTGATCACATCGCAAGTCACGAAAAATAAAAAAATCCCAAAATATGTTTTTTTTACCTTATTAACAAATCTAAACTAAAAATCACATCATTCCAAAGCTTACGTATTAAGCGGACTTTTAGAATTATATTATTGATAAAAATATTGTCCGACCGACCCCCAAATGGTTGAACAATGGGGGGGGAGCGAAGGGTAAGTAGGGTGGGGTCCACCTCCCATAGCCTCGAAATTTTACCCTACCCCATAGAAAAAAATCCAGCGGGGGGTCGGGTCCCCCCTCCCAGGGACGTAGCCAGGGGGCGGGGGGGTGGGGTGGCGGCCGCCCCCCCCCCCCGAAACGGTCGGACAGGGGGAAAAATAAGGATAGTGGTTGGGCGGGGGGGGGGGGGCGCCCGCCCCCCTCGAAATGGTCGCCAGATAGTAAAATTTGGGGGTTTTCAGAGGCTAAAAATTCAAAATTTTCTAGCGCCTCGCTAAACGCTCGGCGCTAAACTTTAAAATAATTTTAGTACCCCAATGGACCCCCAAAAACCAAAAATTTGTTCCGCTTCGCTTTGCTCAGCGGTCACTTTCTATAGTATACATACATATATATCTCGTTATTTATGTTGCCTGATGCTAATGTTATTTCAAAGTTAGTACAATAATTTTTATAAGTAATAAGTACTACACAGAAAGCAAAACAAACAATCATATTGGTTGATTTATGTACCTCCCCCCTCCTAAATTTTCCTGCCGCCTATAGCATTGGCTCGGATTTTTTTCATATAGGTAGGTACCCTAGAAAACATGGAGCCGAGATGCTGCTCATGAGCTTTGGTTTACAATGTGGGTTTAGCCAAGGGGTCTGAAACTAACGTCTCTAAATTCCTTTTTTTGTAAAATCCAGGCTCTGCCAATGTGTGCTTATGTAATTTTTAACTAAGAAAACATGTTTTTACCGCTAAAAACATTAGATAATAGGTTATTAGGCCAAAAACAGTGTATTATACAGCTTTATCTACGTTTATCCCTGCTTTTTTAACGTTTTCAAAAATTAAGGGGGGCTCCACCCCCCCCCCCCAATTTTCGGGGGGGGGGGGACGGAGCACCCCCCTCCCCCCGAAATTTTTTTTGTACTACAATCCGCCCCCCCAAATGAAACTCTGGATACGTCCCTGCCCCCACCCACCAAAATTTTCGAAT